>JAQQPU010022867.1:0-13673 GCA_029168905.1 Artemia sp. Kazakhstan ARC1039
TAAAAAAGAGTTGTGAGAAAGTCAAACTTTAGCGTAAAGAGCGAGGCGTTGAGGAGGGCACAGCCTCTTTCATATACGGAATAATTTCTGTTCGTTTTAAGTTTTAATGTCGCTCCTTACTTTCAGTTTAAAGAATTTTTTTTTATATTTAAAGGCTGCGAAAGCGGGGGGTTTGGGTGGCGGTAGCCCCCCAACTGTGCCTCCTAATCCCTGTACGTTTTAAGGTTCGACCTTGTAACTCAGCCTCTTTAACTCTTTAGAAAACGTAGTTTTTTTTCAAATAATACAATATAGGACAAGTTCGTAAACGAATAAATCAATGCATACGCGCACTAATGAACGTATTTTGGAGGAAATACAACCTCTCGGAGGCATATGGACATATAAACATTAAAAATGAAGACAATTTGTATGGAAATACAAGAAAAGCAAGAATATGGAAAAAATTCGCGATTTCACAGCAAGAGTCTAAAGACCCTCGTCTATCGTATTTACCCACATTCAAATGCAACAACGAAAGCAAGCGGCCTATAATCTCTTCTTTATGATTTTTTCGTTTTGACAAACGGCCATCACATGAACAAGTAAACAGAGCCGGATAAGGGGCTATTGGAACAATTGGGCCCGATCACGCCCCACGTTGCAATGGGCCCCACCCTGCCATCAAAATGGACAGAATTTTCTTTTTCGAAATTGTGAAATATTCTTTACGATTCATGTAACCGTTACCCCTGGAGTGGATCATTTTCCATGCTAAAACTAATAAAAAACTATCTTATCAAACAGTTCGTGATAACGAACTACAAGTAAGGAGCGACGCGGCTCAATAGTAACCGAAACTCTAGAAAACGGAATTTGGAAACCAATAGATACATCAAAAGAATCGGCTTATTATGCTGATTACAAATATACAGTTTTATTAAGTTTTGTGTTACCTACCAAAGGCTACAAGCCTGAGAAAAATTGTCTGATTTTCGAAAAAGAGAGAAAGCACCCCCTAAAAGTCAATGAATTTTATTGAAAAATACACCATCAGATTGAGCGTATCAGAGGATCCTTCTGAAGAGGTTTCAAGCTCCTATCTGAAAAAAATGTGGAATTTCGTATTTTTTTTTTACCAGAAGAATGATCACAGATGCGTGCTTGTTTGTTTTGTTTTTTTCCAAGGGATGATCGTATCGACTCAGTGGTCCTAGAATGTCGGGAGAGAGCTCATTCGAACGGAAATTAAAAGTTCTAGTGCCCTTTTTAAGTTACCAAAAAGATTGGAGGGCAACTATGTCCCTCCCACGCCCCCTTTTCCCGAAACCGGCGATTCAAATTTTGAGATAGCCATTTTGTTCAGCATAGTTGAAATGCCCAATAACCAAGGCCGTATCCAGGGGGGGGGGTTTACCCGGTTTGAACCCCCCCCCCCCCCGAAAGTGTTGGACCGACTCGAAAATAAGTTGAAAATTAGTAAAGCCTAGGTAAAAATCAGTAAAATTAGTCGAAAACTGAGTCAAAAATTAGTAACCCCCCCCCCCAAAAAAGTCAAAAATTAGTAAAACCCCCCTGAACAAAAATCCTGGATACGGCCCTGCCAATAACTATCCTTTGTAGTTAACATGACCCGCCACAGCCCCTGGGGAAAGGTCTTTAAGTTATACATTTTGCCCATTGTTTACGTATAGTATTTATTACTGGGAAGCATGCATACATTTTAGGGGTGGGGGGGGGAGAGTTTTCTGCTGGGATAATTTTCCACTGGGAGAATTTACCATGTGGAGGGAAGTTTGGGGGCGAACCTTACAGGGGAAATTTTATCATGGGCGACTTTCCCAGAATTCCTATACGAAATTATTTTGATATGTCTTGCTTTATCTTTGCCGACTCAATTTTACGCACGGGGATGCTGAGAGTAATTGTCCTGGGTAGATTTTCGCCGGGATTAAATTGTCTAAAGGATATTTCAGTGGGGAGGAGATTTTTCCTTGTAGGTGGAGCCAGATTTTCTGGCATTATTTAAAAAACGATCAGAAATTATCTAAATTTTTTTCAATTGAAAGTAAGGAGCATCATTAGAACTTAAAACGAACAGAAATTATTATGTATTTTTTTGGGAGGGGGGAGGGTGCCCTCAGGATAAAAGTATCCTCCTTTATCCCCCTCCTTTGTCAAAAATTTAAAAAAAAGTCTCCTTAAACACAAGAGTCGTTTAATTAGGACAATACGAAGCTTTTTTAAAGTACTAAAAACTTTAGCGTGAAGAGCAAGGTGTTGAGGAGGTGAGACCCCCCCTCCTAATAACGTAAACGTAATAACTTCTGTTCGTTTTAAGTTTTAATGTTGCTCCTTACTTTCGGTTGAAAGAACTTGTTTTTTGCTTAATATCAACAATGAATCACGAATACATTCAATGGTCCAGCAATTATGCCGCTTTAAAGTGAAGACGCAAGGAAATAAGATTTTCAGACAGTTTTAGAAGAATTTACAGAACAAAACTTAGAAATATGTAAATCCATGTATTCATATTCGGTGATGTAAATTTATATTCAATAAGTGTTTTTGTATTTTGTAATCGAGAAATAATTGTATATCGATTTATTTATTTGTTTATGCATGTATGTATGTGTAAATTTTTTCTCCACAATGGCTCCATATTTTTGTTTTAAAATTGGCACCCTGGGATATTTTGGCCTAAAAAAAAACCATCTAGATATGTTACAAGTTTGAGAAAATTCTTTAAGAGCCTTAATTTCGAAAAAGAATTCATATGAGTAACGTCATATTTATGAGTATATTTCAAAAGCACAAATACGTCATTTACGCCTCAGGAGCTGTTCTTTCATTTTTAGTATCTATGACGCATGTAAAAATACACAAAAACATGGCTAAGTATAAAATATCAAATGTAATGATTCTATTTACAAAAGACATTTCCAGCAGTTTGATCGACTATCTCGAGGACATAAACAAATTAACTATTGCTCAAAATGAACAAACTAGACCAACAAATGAGACAAAATCAAGAGGAGGACCTTAAAAAACGTAAATTCGCAATCGGTGCAAATGAACATTCTAGATCATCAAATGTGACAAGACTAATCCAAACAGCCAAGGCAAAGGACATTGAAAAAATATATGAAGTCATGATAAACGAAAATAAAGAAAAAAAATATGTGGTTAGAATACTGGCGAAAAAGACAATTATGAGTCGAAAACGAAAGTGAAGAACAGATTATATACGGTCACTGAAAAAAATTCTGAAGTAAAGATGAACGAAATTGAAGGACAAAGTAATATGTGGTTTAAAGAAAAGCGGAAGCGAGACTTACAACGAGGCAATCCAAAATAGCTTATCCAAAATAGTTGGCTCAGAAATACCCTTTTTTCAGGGAAAAGAGAAGGACAACGTGGGATAGCGCGAATTTTGAAAGGTCTTTTCCTATTATTCAAATATGTGAGGACCTAAAATGACAAAGTTTCATCGCTTTTTACCCCATTTTCACCCAAGCAAGGTTTGAGGGGGATGAAAAATCTGAGGTTGACGGGGAAGAGCCTTAATTTGTGCAGTGTTTGGTTGATTTAAAGGTCGTTTCCTATTAATTCAGGTCTGAGGAGACCGACTATGACGCTAGAACTGAAAAATTTCATCACTTACACCCCATTTTCACCCTAGGTGAGGTCAGAAGGGGTTAAAAATACCATTTGGTGGATTGTACTAATATAATACATAATTGAAAAAAAGTACATAGTTGAAAGGTCGTTTCCTATTAATTCAAGTACGGGGAGACCAAAGAGACATCAAAATTTGAAAATTCCATCGCGTAATACCCCATTTTTACCCAAAATTCCAGAACAGAGTACTAAGTGTTGGAATTTTCCAGTTCTGACGTGATTTTCGGTCTCCCCTGAGTTGAATTAATAGGAAACGACCTTTTAATCAAGAAAGTATTTCAGAAATTTAAATTTGAGATTTTCCCCTGTCTTCCCTGAAAAAAGGGTATTTCTGTATGGCCTAGTTTGGCCGATTTTGGATATTTTATTAATCAATTTCTTTTTGTATTTTGGTGTCAAAAACAATTCTGTTGCTCAAATGTCGAGTTTTTGGCCTCTTTTCGTAATTTTACTGGACTACATATAAATAACAAAATGAAAAAGAAAATCAGACAGAACAAAATCAAAACATTTAGAAGTCGACGTTATATCTTTTTATACAGATTTGATTGAAAAAAGGCTTTACACCAAACATGTACCCTAGACATTTCTATTCCTAGTGCCAACAATTTTAGAAATCTGGAAGTGGTATTTCCTTGAAAATGGCCTGTAATCATAGCTTTTGGGATGGATTTCGGGCCCCTTGGCAAACCTATACCCTTTAACCGAGGCACTCCCCATCATGTTGTGCCCGTGCGTACAACTGCAGTTGAGATAATGTTTTGTATCCTTCATTAAATCCAAGCAGATCCCAAGGAAAGTATGTTTAAATTACCACGACTGCGTAAATTAGGCTTTTTACCGACAGTAGAAGCTAGATAGAAAAAGCATTTAAAGCCCGAGCTACATACAACGAAAATGCTAGAACAAGGGACACTAGAGCATTTTTTGATTGGGATAAGGGCCCAAAAAGCTGTTTTTGGATCCTTGCTTTTCAAATTTTCTTTTGAGAAAGGGGGTGGTGTTTCCAACCGATCTGGGTAGGGATTATGCCATAATGATTGAAATAAGAGTACAATAAGAAAAAGTGTAGAACGCAATTAGGTCGTAGTAGCGCATTTGGGCATAAACATCGTATCAAAAGCTCGCTTTCCCTCACCCTCTAGATTATCTTGAAAATCTGGTTTGCTAATGTCATTGAACAGAAAATCGGGATTTGTGCAAGAAAATTTCATAAACTGCCATACTTGTTTCATCTCCGTCGTCGCTTAACGCTCAATATTTTTGTCGCTTAAGTTAATGCTCTCCAAAATTTTTCATTTGTAAACTACCAAACTTGTTTCATCTCCGTCGTCGCAAAACGCTTTACGTTTTTATCGCCTAAGTTAATACTTCCCAAATTTTTTTCATTCAAAGTCCTTTGTCAAACAGTTCATGGTAACGAACTGTAAGTAAGGAATGACATGGCCCAATAGTAACCGAAACACTAAAAAAAAGGCATTTTCATAACAATACATAAAGAGCAGCATAATTTTGAATTGTGCTGACTCTAAATATATAAAATTCCTTATGTCTAAAGCTACCAATCAAAAGCTAGAGGCCAAGAAAATTTGCCGGATTTTTGAAAAAGGGGGAAACACTCCAAAAAGGTCATGCGAACTTAATGAAAATCATACCATCAGATCCAGTGTATAAGAGAACCCTGTTGTTGAGGTTTCAAACTCTTCTTTACAAAAATATGAAATTTTGCATTTTTGGCAAAAGATTGATCACGGATGCGTGTTTATTTTTGTTTGCTTGTTCGTTTGTTTTGGTTTTTCTCAAAGGTAATTGTACTAAACCAATGGTCCTAGAAGAAGAGGAAAGGACTCATTTGAACGAAAATAAAAAATTCTGGTGCTCTTTATAACTGAGCGAAGGTATTGGAGGGCAACTACCCCCTTCCCATGCCCCTTTTCCCCAATGATATCCGATCAAAATTTTAAGATAGCCATTTGATTCGGAATTGTTGAAAGGTCTTGTAACTATGCCTCTGGGGATGACATGATTTCCCACAGCCCCTGGGGAAATGGATGTAAGTTATTCAATTTGCTCATCGTTAATACATAGTATTTTTTATTGGGAAACATAATTTTTTTTTTCTTTGGAGAGGGGATTTTTCTACGGGGAGATATTTTTGGGGAAGGAAAGTCTCCTGGGGAAACTTTACACCAGGGCTTGGCGAAACAGCTGTAAATTATTCGATTTGCCCATGTTTTGTACGTAATATTAGTTATTGGTAAATATACGGAAAATTTTTGAACTTTCCCTGAAGGGGAAACTTTTCCTGAGGAAGGATTTTCCGGGAAAAATTCTTCACAGAGAGGGAGGGAATTCCCGGCATTATTATAAAAAAAAACATTTGGGAAAAAACACAAGAAGAATGAACCACCCAGGCTCATCACCCAACTTTTAAACATTATCATGGCACGGTGGCGTCATAGCTATAGTTAAAGCTAGATTGATAAAGAAACAAGAGAAGGTAAAAAGGACTTATCCTTATAAATAGGAATGAGAGGGAGTCATTCTTCACAAAATTGGTCTAATCAGCTTTCCCCGTGAAAATCTTTGGGAACTGTTAAAAATGCATGAAAATCCTAATTTTGCATCTCGAAATGCTCTTAAACTTGAGAGATTTGGAACGCTTCGTGATCCATCCTGTGTTAGCTTATTGCAGTAATTTTTTTTTTTTTTTAAGAAATTGTTGTATTGCAAGTGAAGAAAAAGAATAACATATCATTTGAAAAAAAAGACATTGAAGTACACCTTTTGTATCTCTAAAAGTAGGCTACTGGCTAAGAAAGAAAAAAAAACAGTTGGTATTTTTTTCCATGACCAAACTGCCTTTTCTATGACGAAATAAATAAGAGTTCCAAATACGTACAGGTCCTTTAATTAGAAAGTGAAACAAAAATATAAACAAAGGCTCTAAACCATATATACCAACGCCATATATATGGGGATAACAGACCAACTTTAGAATCAGCAACATTTCATTTGCTATGAGAAGAATAAAATGATAAATTTAGCACCTATAAATTCAGCATTATTTCATTTTTAATTAGAAGAATATTCAACGCAGTATTACAGAATTCAAGAACAGTCAGTGACCTTTCTAAGTCAATGGACCGGTAACCTGCTTTGACCTACAATTTTGAAGAAAATTGTACCACCTTCATTCAACACAGTGTTACAAACCTCAAGAACAGTTAGTGAGCTTGCTAAGTCAATGGACCGGTAACTTGCTTTGACCCTGAAGGAATAATTTTGTTTAGTATAAACACAGTGTGTTTTAATTTTGGATTCGTTCGTAAATCTACTGATGATGATGACCGACTGTGTCATCGAAATATTTAGAGTCTTTGTTTATATTTTTGTTTCACTGTCTAATAAAGGACCTGTCCCTATTTGGAACTCTTATTTATTTCGTAAAAAAAAAACAAAAAAAAAAAAAACAGTCGAGGCAAATTTTCGAAAGCGGATACTTATCTCACAGCAATGCTAGTTCAACAAGGTCTCATAAGGCGGGATTTTGGTAATTATACTTTTGATGGTGGAGTGAATTTGAAACAACCGACATTTTCTAAAGAATGTCATAGGAATTTTTTCGAGGGGATCTAAAGCTACTAAAATTACAACTTAAATTGTAGGCTCTGTCAATTTCGATGGTACGGTGAGAGTGAGATCTTTCGAACCAATGCCTGGGGAGATGAAATTGGAAATCCTCTTATAAATATCTGAAGTTAAAAGTCAAGCAAGGGCTTTGAATTTCAAACTTAGAGTTACTGGATTTGTGTTCTAAATGGTTCATTTGTCACTCTTTAAACAGTAAAATATTAATATACTTCTGACTTTCACAGATCCTATCGCCCTTATGTTTGTTAATTTTTTTCGCTGATTTACAGGAAATAAAAAACAAAACAAAAACAATCAGACAAAAGTAAAGAGTGAATTGAAGCTTACATCGAATAAAAAATTATTTGCTTCGCAGTTTATACAGCATATGTATCACAAACTGTTTCAAATAAACTGGCTCTTGATGTTTCTATATATTTGTAGAATTCTAAAAAACTACCGTTTTACTGAAAACTAAGCTTGCTTCAGTTTTTCAGAGAATTAAAATTGAATAATAATATCTATTGATCTTATGGTCGGCAAAAGACAATTTAGAACTTTTCAAATTAGTCTTTTATTTTCTTTGCTACATAAGGACTTTGTGCTTCTAATCTTGTTTTGTTATGTTGATTTTGAGTTTTCAATAAAGTATTAGTTTTTCAAAATTCTTTGGGATTCAGTTTTCAAATATATGTTGAATAAACTGCGAAGCATTATTTTTTTTCATTTTAAGTTTCAACTTTGTTCTTTACTTTCATCAGAAAAAATTTATTTTTAAGAATGAGTTTTTGTTCGTTTTTAGGCTTCAAAAATCTACACAATGAACTTTGCACTTTGAACTTTACATGTGCTTTAACAATTTGACATGGAATTACCCTGCAAGACAAACAAAATTAAGCCCTGTGTTATCTCTGTTTTAAGAAAAGACCATTAATCCCAAAAACATAAATGTGACAGCCTAATCATTCATGTAAGAGAAAATAGTATAGCCTTAAGTTTCGGAATAATATTTTAACATATCAACCCATCAGATCGATTAATAGGCTATTCGAAAGGTCTCAGTATGGAAAAAGGAAACAATAGGAAATTCCTACAATAGGAAGAAAAGAATTCATAAAAGAAGAAAAACAACTAGCCACATGGATGAATTTAGGGATGTTTGTAAAGATATGCTTTTATAAAAATTTGATAAAAAATAACTGATATAAAGCATACCTAGCATTTTATTGAAAATACAAAACCCAGTAAAAAACAAATAGTTTTGTTTTAGTAGACAAAAAGTCATAAAGTGACAGAAAATAACTGTCTAATTTATAAATTTCAGGAGTCTTTAGTCTGCCACGATATCGATGAATTTCAGCATACAATTAAAGACTAAGGACCTGGTACCAAAAGTTCCAAAGAGGCTTTAGAAGAGGCCCCAATTCTCTGGATAACCTAACCAGGTTATATTTTGATGTTACAAAGTTAATGTACACTAAAGAAACTCCAGTAGTAGTAGTGCCATTCAATTGGTTGGATGCTTAAGGAATGTTCTCCATTTAAGAATCTAATAAGTCTTGTATTTCTAGATTTTCCCGGTTGTTTTATTAAGTTTGATCATTATTTTTTAACTGATTGGTCATTCTAGGCCCAAAAAATAATAAAAATAATACTAATCACCCCGTAACAAGAGGTTTACCTGAAGATACATTCCTGAGTCCTCTTCTATCCAACCTGTATGTTTCTAAATTGAGTTTTCCCAACATGTCTTTTGGTCTATACCAGGTCCATTAGACTGCTGTACAATTTAGATGAAAAAACTATAGAAGTCAATTCAAAATGGTTTTTTGTTAAAATATGCTATTAAATAGAGGTTTTACTTCATAATTCTCTTAAAATTTCCTTTTAAAAAATATGCAATTATGTCAAACAACAAGTCAAAGGGGTATATTATCCTTGGTATGTTTGAATAGTTGTTAATAAGAAATTTAACAGTTTATGAAATATTATCCTACATGAAATATATACAGTTTTTAGTTAACTTAAGCAGATTAAAAAAAATTAAAATGTTTAGTCAATATAATTTACATAAATTTGTATTTATTATTGCAATTTTTGTGCCATAAAACTGCAAAGAATTTTGAACTTCTCATGAGAATGTATACTTTTATTATTTTGGCTTCTTGAGCTTTAATATTTTCGGAGAATAGGTTATAAGAAATGAAAACTGCACTCTTGTAATCACCATAGTCGAAAACCTTACGCAGCATAATTGCAGCCCCCCACCTTGAAGAACGAGAGAATCACTTTTTTCACGGGAAGCACTGGAGTGTTTCATCTTTTCCATCTTTTTTCTTTCTTTGCCGCTATTTTGGGTGCCATATGGTCCTTTATGGTGGCGGTATCAAGTCGAATTTATAAAAAGAACATTAATATAAAAATTAGCTTTCCTGGCGAACAAATAAAAGTTCAATAGGGATGGGTCACTTTATTAGACAGTGAAAACAATTACAAAATTCTTTGGATATATTCTGGATAAATCTCGAAATCTCTGTATATTTCATTTTTTTTGTCATAAAAAGGCAGTTTAGTCTCTGAAAATACCTACTTGGCTTTCCCGAGCCTTTAAACAGCTCTCTATAGTGTTCCAGTACCCCACTAGTGGCAAAAAAAAATATTAAAAAAAAAATACTTCCTTATATTTTTATAGTTCTGAAAAACTACCGCTTTGCTAAAAACACAAAACCGACGCAACAAATAAGGGTTAGGAGCAAAAATGTCCTCCAGTAACCTGCAAAAATAAAAGACTAATTCATATGACTCTCAATAATCTGTCACAAACCATAAAATCAACAATTTTAGTATATAACTTTAATCAAATAGTTCTTGGTAACGAACTGTAAGTAAGGACCGACTCGGCTCAATAGTGTCCGAAAGTCTAAAAAATGGAATTTCGATTTCAATAGTCACATGAAAAGAATCATTTTATTATGCTGATTCGAAATATATAATATTCGTCAAGTTTAGTGCTACCCATCAAAATTACGAGTCTGAGAAAATTTGCCTGATTTTTGAAATAGGGGGGATACGTCCTCTAAAACTCAAGGAATCTTTTTGAAAATAACACCATCATATTCAGCATACCAGAGAACCCTAGAAGTTTCAAACTCCTATATACAAAAATGGGGAATTTTGCTATTTTTGACAGAAGACAGATTACGGATGCGTGTTTATTTGTCGTTTTTTCTTCTTTTTTTTCCAGAGTGATGGTATTGAAATAATGGTCATAGAAGATCGGGAGAGGGTACATTTGAACGAAAATTAAAAGTTCTACTGCCCTTTTTATGTGACCAAAAACATTGGAGGACAACTGTCCCCCTTCCCACGCCCATCTTTTTAACAAAGTTGTCTGATCAAAATTTTGAGATAGTCATTTTGTTCAGTATAGTCAAAAGAGCAAATATTATTTCTTTAGGAGCAAAATGAACCCCCACAGTCCTTGGGGACAAGCCTGTAAGTTTTGAAATTTGTCCATTGTTTACGTATAGTACTTGTTATTGGGAATTATACAGACATTTTTTGGAGTGTGTGTGTGTGATATCTATAGGGAGAATCTTCTTTGGGGAGGGAAATTTCCGGGGGGATTCTTCTGTGGAAAGGTTGTACGGAGAGGGGAGGGGGGATTTGGCATAATTAGTATACGAATTTTTTGTAATTCTCTTACATTCTCTTTGCCAAATTTTACATGTGGAGATGTACCTGGGGGATTATCCGGGAGGTATTTTCGAAATTAAATAAAAAAAAAAATTTGTTTTTTTACTGAAAGTAAGGAGCATCATTAAAACTCAAAGCGAACAGAAATTATTCTATACACGAAGGGTACCCTTTCCTCAATACCTCGCTGTATACGCTAAAGTTTGACTGTTTGTCCCGATTTTGTAAGAACGGCTACTGAAAATCGGAGGCCGTTTAATTAGAATAGGAAGCTTTTTTTAAGTGCTAACAGCATTAGTGTACAGAGCAAGATATTGAAGAGGGAGCACCCCCTCATATAATGAACAAATCTGCCAAAATTAATATAGAAATTTCTTTTCAATTTTTCATGTACGGTGAGCCAAATACAAATCTGGAT
Source organism: Artemia sp. Kazakhstan ARC1039 (assembly GCA_029168905.1). Lineage (NCBI taxonomy): Eukaryota > Metazoa > Arthropoda > Branchiopoda > Anostraca > Artemiidae > Artemia > Artemia sp. Kazakhstan ARC1039. The sequence goes on from JAQQPU010022867.1 coordinate 11,408, forward strand.
TAGATGAAACCGTTCAGAAATTAAATAAAAAAAGAAGTTTTTTTTTAACTGAAAGTAAGGAGCGACATTAAAACTTAAAACGAACAGAAATTCTTCAGTACATATTGAAAAGGCTATTCCCTCCTCAACCCCTCGTTCTTTACGCTAAAGTTTGACTCTTTGTCCCAACTCTACTTTTAAAAAAACTTTAGCTCAAAGAGTGAGGTGTTGAGGAGGGAACTGCCCCTTTCATATACGGAATAATTTCTGCTCATTTTAATTTTTAGTGTCGTTCCTTACTTTCAGATACAAAACTTGTTTTTTATTTATTTCTCTGAAGTTTTCAAGCAGCTTCAGCTTCAGTAAAGCGCTAATTTATCAGAATCCTACGAATTTAGTGAAAATCAGTAGTATCGTAGTAATTGATTCTAAACTTACATGAAAACTTACATTGAATTTCACAAAAAAGTAGTCTAACCTGTGCATTGCCTTACCAAGGACAGTGATATATAGGTCAATTACACATGGAATTGCATAAGAATATGCTCAAAAGTGTAATTGATTCTAAACTTACATGAAAAAATACATTCAATTTCACAAAAATGTGGTTTACCCTGTGCATTGACTTACCAAGGACAGTGATATATAGGTTTCACCACTGATTGCATAAAATGCGATGAGGGACAGGTTTCCGAGTCCTCATTCATGTAAGCCAGATTTCTACTTCATAATATTTATATGGCCTACATGCCTTTTAGGGTAAGTTCATTATCCGTGTCAAAAACCGGTGCGTCTTGGGTATGTGTTAATATATTCAGTTTTTTTTACTATAAAATCGAATTTCAAATTGGAATTTTGTACAGTTTGAAGACGTCATTCATTCTATCGATATATATTTTACGATCATTTACATTGATAGATATATGGAATGTTCTAAGCGACTTCTGGTGAGTAAAATTTTCTTATATTATAATAAAAAGAAATTCATTTTTGTCTCGTCATTAAGTTAAGGAGGAATTTCCTTTAAAAAAAACATATTAAAAATATATTTGGTTTAGGCTACGTCTAGGGGTCTTCTTCTTCTTCCTTTTTCTATGATTTTAAGTATTTTACAATTTAGGTATATAAGTTTTAAAAGCGTGGCATATAAAATTGAAAAAGATCTATAATTGTCAACTTCTGAAATAGGTCTGATCGCCGATGTGGATCAGCATCTGTTTGTAGAGAGATCAATGAGGGGTGGGTATATTTTTCACTGGGATCGTATCATGAAAACTGATCCGACCGGACAGCACACCGATGAAAAGTCGGACGTAGTTTTTTTGGATATGAATTCTCTTTACCCATCGGCAATGTCTCACTGCTGTTTGCCGTGTGGCAATTATAAATGGCTTGACAATCCATGTGCTTCGAATTTCCCCGACATTGCTAGTGTTGAGGAGAATGGGGCACAGGGATGGTTTTTTGGAATTGACGGTGAAATACCCATGGAAATCCATGACTCGGTAAAAGACTTTGTTTTTCCGTGCATAAATAGACCGGTGGGTAGGGACTTTCTGAGCCCCTACAATTTGTCTTTCCGTGGAGGATGGAAGTATGCACTGGGTACCTTCAAAACAAAAACTAATTGCCGACCTCAACCCGAAACAGAATATCGTTGTTCATCACGTGCTATTGAAATGGATGGTGTCCAATGGTTTCAAAGTCACAAAGATTGATAAAGCCCTCCAATTTGATCAAAAGCCTTATATGAAAACGTTTATTGACACCTTTTTCAGTAAGCGTTCACAAGCGAAAACGAAAGTTGAAAAAGAAGTCTATAAACTCATTTTGAACTCAGCTTTCGGTAAAATGTGCGAAAGCGTACGAAACAGAAGTCGATGTGACATTGTAACCAACCCCAAAGATTGTGCTCGAATCATTGCGGATCCAAACTTTACATCGTTCACAATCATAGACTCTGATATGGTGCTCCGCAAGAAAAGAAACATTTAACTTCCCCAAAAGTCTTATTACCAATAGACAAATTCTAAAAAAATTAAATGAACATGCATCAACAACAACAACAACAACAACACCATTAAAATATGAACATGAAGAAGAAGAAGAAGAAGATTTTAAATGAATCTTGGAAAATACTAGCACACCTAGTGGAAACTTGACAATGGTGGCGAGGAAAAAGCGAAAACGTATCATGTCACCATCACCAACCACAACTAGTATACAAAAGGGTAGCGGACGTTACACAACGTGTTTACGTTCAAAATGGTTGAAGTTCTGAAAGGTG
>JAQQPU010022869.1:0-13670 GCA_029168905.1 Artemia sp. Kazakhstan ARC1039
CCACTGAGTGTATGGTATGAGATGAAATGGCTAGTGGATTTCAACCATTCAGGCTGGTGGACTTGAGACCCCAATTCTGAAAATGTCTAAATTTTGTTTAATATTTAATAAAAATTTACATCTTGAACCCCTGCCGATAATCCACAGACCATATATGAGGGGGTCACTATAGAAAAGAAAGTTTGAGCATGATTGATGGATGGCAGATCGTTAGCGCTTGAGCAACTGTCTAGTCATTCACTACCTAAAGCTTCCGTTAACCACTGCTAAGGTGAGAGAAGAATTTGGGACAATTTTTTGGAGGTGGATTTCAACCATTCAAGCTGATGGACTGAGACCCTAATTATGAGCTAGTTGATTTCAACCATTCAGGCTGGTGGACTGAGACTCCAATTCTGAGCTAGTGGATTTCAACCATTCATGCTGGTGGACTGAGAAGAAAGTGTATTTTTCTTGTTTAATGTGCCATTTTCTAATCGTATTATCTGTAAAGTGCTGCTACTTTTATGTTTATAATAAAAGAAAATATGATTCTTTATTGATTTTGTTCTCATTATTCTTGAACGGAGTAGTAATATGGAAATTATTTAGTCATTAGATATCTATAGTCTACAGTTAGTTGTAGTTAACTGTAACATTTGAAAATAAAAAGAAAAAAAAAATTTTGGGTTAGCGATGATTATCGATGGAAGCAGTGGACATGGGACCCCATTTAAAAATGAAAAAAAAAATTGGGATAGCGATGGTTAGCGATGGAATCGGTGGACCACCGCTAGATGTATGGTATGAGATGAGATGGCTAGTGGATTTCAACCATTTAGGCTGGTGGACTAAGACCCCAATTCTCAGCTAGTGGATTTCAACCATTCAGGCTGGTTGACTGAGACCCCAATTCTGAGCTAGTAGATTTCAACCATTCAGACTGGTGGACTGAGACCCCAATTCTGACCTAGTGGATTTCAACCATTCAGGCTGGTGGACTAAGACCCCAAATATGAGATATTGGATTTCAACCATTCAGGCTGGTGGACTGAGACCCCAATTATGAGCTAGTGGATTTCAACCATTCAGGCTGGTGGACTGAGTCCCCAATTCTGAGCTAGTGGATTTCAACAATTCAAGCTGGTGGACTGAGACTTTTGGGTTAGTGATGATTAACGATGGAAGCTTGGAAATGGGACCCCATTTGAAAATAAAAAAGAATAAAAAATTGGGTTAGCGGTGGTTAGCGATGGAAGCGGTGGACCACCACTGAGTGTATGGTATGAGATGAAATGGCTAGTGGATTTCAACCATTCAGGCTGGTGGGCTTGACACCCCAATTCTGAAAATGTCCAAATTTTGTTTAATAATTAATTAAAAATTTGCATCCTGAACCCCTGCCAATAATCCACAGACCTTATATGAGGGGGTCACTATAGAAATTCCTGGACGTTGGACGGACTTGTTCCTATGGACATGCTCCGCTAAACCCAACAAGCCAGTTATAAGTTTGCTTCCCTCCCATATATGGCGCCGTCCAAAAGTAGGGCTGGATCTCTTCGGAGGTCATGGATGGGTGCCTATGGCAAATGTTGGACTGCTCTTTCAGGACAGATCGCCTTCTCTTAGAAGAGGTGGGGGACGGTCTGGCAGTAGGTTCGGCCTCAACGGACAAGAACCTTCTCAAGACACTGAGACTGAGACAAGATGGACCACAGGCGGGGTCCCTAAGGCCACACCCGATACCGGGCAGTTCTGTATGTAGATGACGGGTGCTGGAAGGTTATAGCTGGGATCTGGCTTCCAGAGAGTGGAGTTTCCAGGGCAAGTCTGTTTATCAGGCTTTCAGTGGTATCTAACCTAACCGGCGGCTTTGTAAGGCTTCTTCTCAAAAGACTTTTGAATTTTCCTTTCCTATCTTTGTTCTTTTCTAATTTAAACGTTAGTACGTCACAGTCCACTCCCCTTATGGGATTGGGCTGATCAGGACTGTTTGGGGCCACTAGGTTGGCAAAGGGCACTGAAATCCCGTTGTCAACCCAGACCGCCCGGCATTTTAACCCTCATAAGGCTCAGCTGAGAACCTGCGCAGGGTGAGCTCACTCGTTAGTTAGAAGGAGTGAGTCTAGAGATTGGAGGCTTCGGGCTGTATGGCTGAGTAGAGGTGCGCGGGTACTCTCTCCTCCTAGTTGTAGTCTTAGGTTCTAGGACCAAGGTTGCGGCCAGGAGACAAATGTTCAAGTAAAAATAGCCAAATGCCTTGTCATCAAATTAGTGACGCGCACGAATGGATTAACGAGGTTCCCACTGTCCCTATCTACTGTCTAGTGAACCCACTGCCAGGGGAACGGACCTGACAACGTCAACGGGGAAAGAAGACCCTGTTGAGCTTGACTCTAGTTCTGCATCGTGGAGTGACATTAGAGGTGTAGCATAAGTGGGAGATGGTAACTTCGGCAATGAAATACAACAACTTTCATGGTCGCTTCACTTACTCAGTAAAGCGGAGGCAAGGCTCTTTGGTGACTTGTTTGTGGTGTCAAGGGAGTCCACCTGCGGGTGGCGCTCTTAATCCCTGCTGAGGACAGTGCCGGGTGGGGAGTTTCACTAGGACGGTGCATCTCTCAAATGATAACGCAGGTGTCCTAAGGCCAGCTCAGGGAGGACAGAGACCTCTCTTAGAGCAAAAGGGCAAATGCTGGCTTGATCCCGATTTTCAGTACGAGTACAAACTGCGAAAGCACGGTATATCGATGCTTTTGGCTTTAAGAGTTTTAAGCAAGAAGTGTTAGAAAAGTTACCACAGGGATAACTGGCTTGTGGCGGCTAAGCGTTCATAGCGACGTCGCTTTTTTATTCTTCGATTTCGGCTCTTTCTATCATTGCGAAGCAGCATTCGCCAAGTTTAGGATTAATCACCGAACTACAGGGAACGTGAGCTGGGTTTAGACAGTCGTGAGACAGATTAGTTTTACCCTAGAGACGTTCAAAGACGTTGCTATAGTAGTCCTGCGAAGTACGAAAGGAACCGCAGGTTCGGACAGTTGGTTTTGCACTTGGTCGAACGGCCAATGGTGCGAGGCTACGTCCGTGTGATTATACCTGAAAGTCTTTGAAGGTAGAATATGTGCTGGAGTTCACAACGGTACCGTGCGTTCGGACTCACTGGTGGCTAAACGTAACCTGGTCCTTTAGCTTTTAGCAATGGATGCTAGTGCTTTGGAGCCAAGGTTCGGCGGTTGCTTACCCTCGGGAGACGGCGACAGGGCAGCTTCACCGTCGAATAAATCAAAAATTCCATAAGGTCAAATGCCAAAATCATTTGTAGACGACTTGGGCACCGGCTGGAGTGTTGTAAATGGTAGAGCAGAAATTTACGCTACGATCTGCTGAGACTAAGCCTACGACCGGGGGAGATTTGTCTTGCCAGAGGGCAATTCCCCCAAATTCACTTGAATGATTTTCAAGTGTTGGTCGTAAGGGAATATTGTGTATCGAGAGTAAAAAGGGTGAGTACAAAGTTCTCAAAAATGAAGAGGGGTCATTCTAAGCCCATTGTATGGGTAGCGGAAATTAGAATGACTCGGCGAGAGTGTCAAGACTCGTTGAATCTCTTGACACGGGCAGTGAACGAAATAAAAACTATCCCGTTCTCTGTCTGTGTTTGCCAAGCCCAGGCAGTACTTTTGGTCTTTTTTTTTTGCGATCTATATGTGCGCTTCGCACACACAAGGAGAGTATTTTTCAAAACGAGGTAAAGGCCAAAGGCGTCGACTGAGTCCGTTGATTTTGAATCGAAGTTATAAAGTATTTTGCAATATTGTATAGGTCTGATCAAAACGCTGGGTAATTGCAGACAGAGAAAAGCCAAGACAGATAGTCCAAGTAATTGAGAGGCAAATGTTTAAATGGCTGGGGCACGGGTAAATGGCACGAGTATGCATGACTCTCTTATTGGACATATACTTGTCAGGTTAGTTTTTGGAAAGGCATGCCTGCCTAGAGTCTTAGGCATGCTGATCGAGAATTCAAAAAGGGGCAAACAAGGCACACCCGCCTATGGTCTTAAGAAGGTTGACCAAGAATTTAAAATTGACATAGGACCATAAATTTGCTTGAAATAACGGGCAAACAATCGTTTAAAGCCATCTTTATCTTTCAAATAGTACCTATTCGTTGCCTAAGCTTAGCCCCACATTCTGAAAAAAAATTGAATTTTTCACAAATTTTTAAAATTTTTGGGTCACTTGCCAGAGACTCTGGGCGGGTGGGCACCCCCAAATATTTCCCCAAATTTCTCAGTTTAGCACTTGTTCACAGATTCCCAGCGTCTCCAGTCGCTTTCCCAATAGTATCTATTCATTGTCTCTCTCAGCTCAGTTAAGCAATCTGAGCCAATTTCCACTTATTCAAATTTAGGGTCAATTGCCTTATACTCTGGGCAGGTGAGGGGGGCACCTCCGAAAACTGTCCTAACTTCCATTCTCGCCATAGAACTTATTCACGGATACCTAAAACCGTCAACGGTTAGACTGTTGCCCTAGCGGTAACCATGCATGCGCTACACACATGCCAACAATTTTTTTTTCACATGGGGTCCCAATCTAGCCCATGTCCATCGCTTAGCATTCAGCTTACACACATAACAACAATATTTTTTCCATTTTCACATTGGTTCCTAATCTAGCTTACGTCCATTGCTTAGCATTCAGGCCTTGACAAATAAAGCCCAGATAATTAGACCCCGACGCTCCAATCTGAGCACTGAACGCAAAAAAAAAATGTCAAATTTTTTTCTAATAATTAATTAAAAATTTGCATTCTGAACCCCTGCCGATAATCCACAGACCTTATATGAGAGGGGTCACTATACATTGAAAATAGTGAAAAATGAAATTTGCTCAGAATGCTGGACTGAGATGAGGCAATGAATAGATACTATTTGGAAAGTGATTGGAGATGACGGGCATCCCCTCCCCGCCTATCTTGAGAAAATGGTGCATAATTCTTGAAAAAAATATTTTTTAGCAGTGAGGTGCCTGTTCATGGTTTTTGGATTAAGGTTATTTTCCGGTGCAAAATTTTAAAAATTTAAAATTATTGCTCAGATACCAGAAATAATTTTGCAGTTTATAACTTAAGCGATTATGGATTGAAAAGTAAAATAAAATAAAAATTGATTTTTTAGATTTTTACGTAACGTCAAACATTACATCATATATGGTTATTAGTACACAATCGGTGTTAGTTATTACATCACGTCACTTACTGCTAGTAATTCTAGTAATATTAGGTTGCAGGTACCCCTTCAACCATGATGGTTAACCTTTGATTATGACGTCACCCATAATTTTGTTTTCAAAATCATGATGTATTTGATAATATCTTATTAAAAACGGTTGGTGTAGCGTAATGGTAAGGAGACGATTCTTAAGGTATAAACGATTCAATTTCAAGCCTGTCTACGGTAATAGTTCTAAAACAAAAAGTACATCAGACTACCTAGCTAAGGAAACGGAGACGGAGTACCTGAGAAAATAGTGTACAGTTCTTGAAAAAAAAAATTTTTTTTAGCCGTGAGGTGCCTTTTCATGGTTTTTGGATTAAGGTTCTTTTCCGGTGCAATATTCTAAAAGATTAAAATTATTGCTCAGACATCATAAATAATTTTGCAGTTCATAACTTTAGCGATTATGGATTGAAACGTAAAATAAAAAAAATTGATTTTTTAAATTTTTACCAAACGTCAATCATTACATCATATATGTTTATTAGTACACAATCGGTGTTAGTTATTAAGTCACGTCACTTATTACTAGTAATTCTAGTAATATTAGGTTGCAGGTACCACTTCAACCATGATGGTTACCCTTTGATTATAACGTCACCCATTATTTTGTTTGTAAAATCATGACGTATTTGATATTATCTAATTAACAATCAGTTGCTGTAGCGTAATGGTAAGGAGGCAATCCTTAAGATGTAAAGGATTTAATTTCAAGCCTGTCTACGGTAACGATTCTTAAACAAAAAATTACACCAGACTACATAGCCAAGGAGACGGAGTACCTGAGAAAATGGTGTATAATTTTTGAAAAAAAAGAAAAAAAATTTTAGCAGTGAGGTTAGGCTTTTGGATTAAGGTTATTTTCCGGTGCAATATTTTAAAAAGATTAAAATTATTGCTCAGATACCAGAAATAATTTTGCTGTTAATAACTTTAGCGATTATGGATTGAAAAGTAAAATAAAATAAAAATTGATTTTCTAAGTTTTTACGTAACGTCAAATATTATATCATATATGGTTACTAGTACACAATCGGTGTTAGTTATTACGTCACGTCACTTATTACTTCATATATAGTTGTGTTTGCTTAAAAAATCATATATCTTGGAAAAGACTGCAGTATGAACAGACATCAAAAATGCAGTTTTTAGTAACACAATCGGTGCTAGCTATTGCGTCACGTCACTTATTACTAGTAATTCTAGTAATATAGTAGATTAGTAATTTCCTTAAATTGAGACACTGAAGAACTCTCTACGATGTTTCAGTGTCGATCTATCTGTGGAATAGAAAAGAAAATGCTCATGGTATCAGCCATGAGCATAAGCTCTGCTCATGGTATCAGCCACCGGGGAATATCGTATTCCATTCTCCCAGTACATTCTCATAGCCGGAAGTTTGAGAATGCTGATAAGCATTTGAACTCCAAGAAATCTGTGCAGCTCTTCAAGAGAAAGTTTCAGAACAAGATTCTTCTTTCTCATGGCATTCAGGTTCGTTTGGTCCACAATGTTTGAAAGAATGTCTTCTGTGATAAACATTCGGAAGAGATCAAGGGGCGTTTGTACCTCGTCATAGTGTGGCATAGAACCCTTTCAGGTAGCATCTCGAGGTTCGGGCTCCGTTTTTATCCACTTGTATTGCTTTATCTCCTTTGCTACCTTCTTTTTTGCTACTGGTTTTGGCGTGACCTGAGGAGCATCAGTTGGAGTTACTAGACCGGCCACTGCTTGGGAAGGAGCATTTTTCTTAGCTATTATAAGGACAAAGGGTTCAGCATGTGCAATAACTGTTGCTGACTGCATTGCAGAAGAAGTTGCCACTGGTGCTGATGATGTACTTGAAGAACTGTTTGACACTGCTGTGTCATTCAAGCCCGGGAGAGGCAAATTGAATTGATCCGTGTCATCGCCATCGCCTAACTCGAACCTGCCAAGCATTGATAAAGGGATGTCGTCTGTGCGGTCATTATCCTCTTTATCACTTCAGTCGTCATTGCCAAAACAGTTGAGAGAACGTAGAGGTTCAAATTCTTGATCTGTATTGTCTGGTGCCCAGTTTGGGTTGTCGTCGTCGGACGAGATATCGAGATCTGAATCACAATCAGGTATGAATAAAAGCTTTGCTGCTTCTTCTGCAGTCATTTTCTTGGTAGCTCTTCTACTTCTTTCCTTGATCAGTCTCTCTTCCAAGGGCTTAGGACCATGACCTCTCATGGAGTCAGAGCTCGTGCTTGGGCCTGCTGAAATGAAATTCAAGGTAGGTGCATCACTTAATAATAATAATATAATGCAATAAAATAGGCCGTTCGCCTCTACACTTGCTTGAGGCCTCACACAAAATAGCTCTTTGATCCTTGTTACCAGTAAAAAGGAGTAACAGAAAGAAAATGTGCCTATTCCCGATCATAAAAAGGACTTGCTGCATCGTTTGCTGTACAAATCTGCCTAGGTGTGGTTTGGCAATGAATGCCTGACGTGACCATTTGGTAACCGATCGTTAGCAACCTTGTTTGGGGCTAAACTACAGCTCAGAATTAGACTAGTGATATCGCATTCGAAAGATCGCATTCTTAGCTACAAAATAATATCATAATCAGACTCTGAACTTACGAGAAACGTCCAGGTCATCGAGGTCAAAATCTGCACCTTTCCTCTTTTTCGACATTTTATGTTTTGTCTAAACTTGGACGCTCGCTCGACCGCTCGGGTAAAGCCTTGAGGGATAATAAATTCAAACGCGATAGAGTCAAGCAAGCACTATCTAGTGGAAAAGAAATCACGGTTGTAACTTTGCCGAGTTGAGAGAAAAAAATAGGGGGCGAGGGGTATCCTTATGGTGACCACAGGCATGAAAGGGTTAATAGGTTTTTAATCTGAAATATTTACTAATTGCACCCAATAAAATGGCGTAACGAGTAGCTTTAAGCAAAAGAAAAGCCAAACTAATTTAAAAATTTTCAGGTATTTTTCTGGTTTGAATTAAGAAATTAAAATTATTACTCAGACATCAGAAATATTTTTGCAATTAAATAAAATTACTTTATTTAAAATTTTCAGGAATTATTCTAGTTTCAGTTAACCAACACATTTTTTGTGTGTGTCTGCTGGTTGTGAAAGGGGAATATCAGCAACATCTAAAGAATTACTGAGGGTATTGAGGTTAGTTTACAAGCAGGGCTGTTCAAAAGGGGGGAGGGGGAGGGAACTAGGACAAGCTGTCTGTAATTTCTAGATAAAATAAAATTTCCCTTTTTGTCTTCTAGGTTTTTCATCTGAAATATTTACTAATTACACCCAATAAAATGGCGTAACGAGTCATTTTAAGCGAAAGAACTACCAAACTAATTTTAAAATTTTCAGGCATTTTCCTGGTTTGAATTAAGAAATTTAAATTATTACTCATGCATCATAAATAATTTTGCAGTTAAACAAAATTATTTATTTAAAATTTTCAAAAATTATTCTAGTTTCAGTTAACCAATAAATTTATTGTGTGTGCCTGTTGGTTGTGAAAGGAGAATATCAGCAATATCTAGAGAATGACTGAGGGTATTAAGCTTGGTTTACAAGCAGGGCTGTTCAAAAGGGGAGGGGAGGGAACTAGGACAAGCTATCTGTAATGTCTTGATAAAATAAAATTTCCCTAAGTGCAAAAATTGTTATTGAAAGATTAAAAGGGTTAATTTAAACCTCAAGTTAATAGTCTCCCATCTGCCCAACAAAGAGTTGATAGGCATGTTCTGCACTTCATAGAGTGTGCTGTATCATACGGTATAAACCCAGTATGTATTTTTGCAACTTGAGTACCTAATTTCTCTTCTTCTCTTGTTGACAACATTTTTGCACTTGATCCATGTGAAGCTACTTTGTGGTTGTGGAAGATTCCTCTGACCACTACAAAGGATAGTCTCTAAAAGCAATTTTATAAAAAGGAGAATTTACTCAGAGACAAATATAACAAGGTCATTATGAAAGCTTAGATATATAGACTGGAATTAAATTATTAAAGAGGAGGATCAGAATAATGCTTTAGATGCATTTTTTAAGATATTAAGCAAAAAGTTGGATCTTTGCTGTCCTTATAAAATATTGCACCGGAAAAAAACCTTAATCCAAAAACCATGAACAGGCACCTCACTGCTAAAATTTATTCATCGAAAAAAATTGACTGTACAAGATAAGAACGAGGTGCCCCTCAGAGCTTAATATAGTGCTTCAAAACCTATAAAACTTACTAACTTTCATTTTCAGAATATTAACAAAAATCTATTACAAAAATTTATTTAAGAAATCAAACTCACCTCAAACTACCCAGAATTCAATAAAATTCAGAATTCAATAATTTTATAATCAACAAATTGAACAACAGTTTTAACAAATTTGAAAAAAAGAACAACATAAACATGTATATAATTTATGTATATAATTTATATAAATGACGTAAAATAATTCCAATGTAAAATTAGAACAGGGAAATCTTAACGAAAAAATTCAAGAGACCTTCAATCTCTTAACAGATTTTTGAATCAAACACTTCTTAATAACAAAACTTTAATTAAGAATTTAATTCTTTAAAGAAACCAAATTAAAGAAACCAAAACTCTAGAAAATGGAAATTAGATGAATAGGCTACTTTCATCAACAGAATCTACTATTTATGCAGTTTATAACTGCATATACGTGTTATAAGCAGTATACGTGTTAGAGACGTATAACACGTGAAATTCATTGACTTTAAATTTCCTCATCATAAGCAATGAGTATATTAAACTCTCCATAGTTTTAGAAAAAAAAGGTACTCCCCCTAAACGAGGTGACTAAGAAAGTTGGTTTCATACACTCTTCTTTTTCGATATCACCTCAATACAGTTACTAGTCAAACCAAATTAGTGGGACATAGTAAAACATAACTAGACCTGAATGGGAGCTATATATATAAAAAAAACAAAATACATCAAATACAGGGTTAGAATGTATTATAACTTATTAATATATGATAAAATACATTATTTTTTTTAATGAAGATAAAAAAAAAATTCAAGACCTATGTCAGGGGTCAATTTTTTGGTTTTCGTTTTTTTTTCCAATGTAAACGTAAAAAAAAATGCTTTCCAAAATCAAAATGAAGAAACTGACAGGAAGAGGGAGGGGCCAAGAATTGCAAAATTAATTTCTAAGCTTTCTAGCCATAATTCAACTGTGTAATGCATATTTGTTTGCAATTTTTCCCATTCAAGGGCACCTGGGGTTTGTCTAAATTGACCACCCTCTCCATCCCCACCTAAACCAGCAAAGTTTTGATTCGTTTTAAACCCTCGTATGTTTTACAATCCCCCCTCGAAGGCATAGGATCAAGTTTCTAAAACAATAGTCAAGAGTATTTTGTTTTGTTTTTTACTTACCCTCGTAGGTTATGGTCGCACACTAAAGACTTACAAACAACGGACATAATTTTACTAAAATGCCGTAAACAACTAATTATTGCATCAAAATAATGCAAGAACAAACATATTCTGGCAATTTCTTTTCATTTTTAAGCCAAAATTTGTATCTGGAAAAGGCCTCGAAGCTCCTTCGATGTGTACAATTTCCCCTGTGAATGGTTTCTCAAATAATTTTTATTATAGATAAAGAGATGATCGGAAGCTTCCGATGTCATGCTGCTAAAAAAAAATATGCTGACTTGATAAAGGTATTCAAGTATGAAAGATTTCAAGTGCATTCTGGTAACACATACTCTTTATTCAGGGAAACCTGCTGCTTTTGAAGATTTCCGCATGTATTACATTGAACCCAAAAAACATTAGGAATAAACCTAAAAGAAAAAAAAACTTGCAAAACTAAAACCAAAACAAAAATATGAGGTTTTTTTTTTGTTTTTTTTTTAGCCCAAACGACCTTTCTAAACAAGATTTTACGTTTTGTCGAAATAAGTATATTTCAAGGTTGATCTTTTTAACATTTAAAAAAGGTTATGTCCACTATCATTATTGTTTACACTACCGAACTTCGTCAAAACATTAAGCAGCCCGAGGTTAGCCCACTGGTGAACCCACTTTCCTCTACCCAACCATGTTTATACTGTGTCCTGTGGCTAAATTTTTAGAAATCTTGAAATAATTCCTCCTAATTTTATCCTGCTCCCCCTTTCCACCTCGTATAAAGCTTATATGCAGTGCCAAAATTTCTTAAAATTTTGCTGAATCTTTTTAAAGTTCTGATTCAAGTTTAAGCACCGATTTTGAACGTTATATTATGGTCAAATTTTATCCAATCCAAAAAAATTGACAACTTATTGGAGTTTTTGTTGTTGGCAGTCCATTATCTTCACTATGTTTAAAGCTTATGCCGTGGCCTACTTCCATTAAAGCCTAAGATATTTCAGGACCTTTTTTTATTCTCATTCCAGCTTTATTATCATGTTTGAATGTTATTCTGAGGCCAACTTCCATCAAAACCCCAAAATTATTTATGGATTTCTTTTAATTATCATTTCAGTATAATTACCATTTTTAAAGCTCATGGTTTCACCTGCTTCCGTAAAAATCCAAATATTTCAGGATTTTATTTCTAATTTTAGTCTAATCCCCACATTTGAATGTCACTATGTTGCTAACTTCTGTCCAATACAAATTCAATTTAGGTTATTGTTCTTCAATCGTTATCTCAGTATAATCACCATGTTTAAAGGTAACTACACCATTTTATAATATGGAAGAAGGTGTTTAAGCTTACTTTTGACAATAAATTATCAGGGTATTGGCGTTGATAGTGTTTATTTTGGCAGAGAAGATTAGCTTATTTTGGCAGAGAATTTAATTCAAACTCAAGTCCTAACTAATTCAAGTAACTCAAGTCTTATGGAGACACGACAAGTATCTGGTTGATACATTTATTTATTCAAAAAATGATACTTGAAGGTCAATAGCTACAGATAAGCTTAAAACCCTTTTTATTCTTCTAATTTCGTCCAACAACCAAACTGGCATCAGAAGTTATTTTGTCACTAAGTTCCCCAAAATCAAAAGAAATTTCAGCTTTTCTTTACCCTCCTTTCACTTTAATCTTGGTGTATAAACGACAACTACAACCCAAAAATCCAAATAAATAATTTTGAGGATGGTTTGACACTATGATCCATATCATACTTTTTGTTCACGTGGACAATTTAGAGCAGAAGAATTGACAGAAAATGATTCATGCCCCAATCCCGACTTTTACTTTAAATATGTCTGGTGCCATTGGAGTTTCTCTTTATGTGACAGTCATAACTAGAACTTTAGTAGACAATTAAGCTCCTTGTAAACTATATGTTAAGACTACCATTGGCTGTTTCATTATATTCCAAGATTAATCCAAAAACAAAAATTATTATTCTTATGAGGGAAAATCGAAATAAGAAAATCGCAAAATAAATTCGATATACAAGAAGTGGTAGCCCCACAGTAGAGTCGCCTTGGCGCAATGGTAATGCACAGAAACACTGTAAACATAAAGATTAACGGTCTAATAATAAAAAACTCAAACCATCTCTGATATAAATCCGTTATCCGTATGATATCAATCTGCAATATAAGTACCAATCCGTATTGCTAAACTTCAATATAAAGTCTTGAAGGTCCAAATTTTGTTCCAGAAAGTCCTGAATAGTATTTACAGGCTAAGATTTTAGGCCAATAGGAAAAAAACACAAAAATCTAAAATAAAATTTACCTAATCAAATTGAGAATTTTAACTGGACTAAAATGCTACCCCTAAAATGCAAAGACCGTAACGGTTTATCACGGGATTATAGGCCAAAATACGACATGGTGAACATACACATGGAACAAATTGCATATAATAATATTGCCATTTTTTCTGCTGCTAGCAACCTATATTATGACTATAATATCCTTATTATCACACAAGAAACTCGGCTTCAACTTTATCTGCAACCATTTTGGCAATGGACAATGAGCTTGTTGCTGCAGGTGATGGTGCATTGCGAACATGTAACACTCTTTTCCCAATTTCACCAACGCCCATATCAAACACAAAATCATCAACCATATTTCCACTTGGGTCTATTGCTTGAGCACGAACACCAGCCGGACCTCTGTAAACAAATTGTTTAATTATGGTTTTGGTCTAAAGTCTACAACTTTAGTGAAAAGAATTTGGAAAAGAAAAAAAAGTTCAAGAAAATGCAAAAAAAGCTAAGTAACAAAGAAAAAGTAATAAATTTTAGACTCTTCCCCTCTCCTTAAACATTTATCAATTTCGAAAAACATTTTCGGAAAGTGAAAATGGAAGATTTCTCAAAAAATGGTTCAACCAATCTAATTTGTGGTTTTTCTAAAAACACACTAAATTACTAAAAATATCATAATTAATATTGGCAATACACATCGTCGTT
>JAQQPU010022871.1:0-12817 GCA_029168905.1 Artemia sp. Kazakhstan ARC1039
GAGGGGGGGGGGGCGAGGGGTGCCCCCCTATAGTAGTCTAAAGTAGCGTAATTTACCTAATTAACGCAAGTTTGCATTAATTAAACTTGCTCCTAACGTAAGTTTGTCAGATCAACCTATTTTGCGCCCCCCCCCTAAAAAAATCGTGGATCCGCCCCTGAAACCATCACACCTACTCCACCAGTTATTAGAAGAAGAAAAAATTCCTTATTTTCACAAATTTCATCAACCTCCCGCCCCCTTTTTTATAAAATCCTACATAGGCCGATCAGTTGAGTCCACTGTATGTAAATAATAGATTAAGTCATAATTTGTATATAAATTAAGTCATACCTGTGAGAAGGGACACTTGCAAACCACTTGGCTGGCTCACCAAGTTTTTTTCTGCTTTCGCAATTATGAATAATGCACTTTGTAACCATTTCTCATTGATTGACAAAAACACACTAACCCACTAATGCAGAAATAAGTGGGTGGAGCTTTTTGTTCGCACCGAGAATGAAGACCAGAAATGATCTGCGATAAACTTACTGGATAATTCTATAAACTGTGGTAAAAACAAAGCAGCGGAAGGATTTACCTCTCCTCTCCAATCTAACATGCTCTAGCCTCAAATAAGTTGGGGCATGCTGTTGATTCAACCACCTTAACTGGCTAGATCAACCCTGTTATGATCGAACCCCATGGGTTCGATTTGACATCCAACTGAGGCATATGAAACAAAACTTCTTTGTGTTGAAGTGAATAATCATAAGCAGTATTCACACAACCCAAAGTCTTAATACAATGAAGTTGTAGAAAAGATAAAAACCAGGAATAGAAAAATAAAAAGCTACTGCAAAAATAAATAAAGAGAAAGTTCAAGACAGCTGGCAGCTCCACATATGCCGGGATGCTATTACAAACAAAAAGGTGACAGAATGTGGTTCTCCTCTATCAACTATGCTTGATGACCCAACATCAAGTGAAATCCCACTAAGGCAAACGACAAGTTAGCTACAAGTTTAGCTCTCTCTATGTATGTTAATTAATTAAAAAAACTTTTTCCACAAAATAAATTTTTCAAAGAAGAGTAATGAACTTCATTAAACAAAAAATGAGCAAAAATAAAATCAATTTA
Source organism: Artemia sp. Kazakhstan ARC1039 (assembly GCA_029168905.1). Lineage (NCBI taxonomy): Eukaryota > Metazoa > Arthropoda > Branchiopoda > Anostraca > Artemiidae > Artemia > Artemia sp. Kazakhstan ARC1039. Next base: position 1,121 of record JAQQPU010022871.1, read on the forward strand.
TCTACCAAGGATGAAACTACCACAAATCAGGATCAATAAATAAATGAAACCCAAAACAAACAGAAATTACAATAAATAACTGAGCCAAACTCAAAACAAGCAGAAATTAACATAAGTTGGGCTCAAAACCCCTATGCCTTCCCAAGGCCAGAATGTAACTTGCACTTTACCAAAAAAAATACAAATGTTTTTACTTTTATAACTTTAATAAATCAAATAATGTTAACATTTTGATTACTGAATATCAGAATATGTATATTAAAATGACAATGCATATTTATTTGTATTTTTTCATTAAAGTGCAAATTATGTTCTGCCCTGGGGAAGAACATAATTTTCTGTTTTTACTTTTCTGCCATATATTTTGAATGTATACCGTAATGGAATAGAACTAAAATTTTCTCAATTCCTTTGTCTCTTCTTTCTTTTTATTTGTCTTAGCTTCCCTTTGGCTGTTAAATTTTGCATGTGGGGAGAACTTTCCAGGAGGGAATTGTTGGGGAGGGGTGGGGAATTTTTCGGCCGTAAATTTTCCACAGGAGGAATTTTAGAGGGGGAGGGGCAGAGACCCCAGAACATGCTGAGTACCTTGAAAGTAGATATCTTCATAAACAGATATTACTCATACAAAGCAACAGTAAAGACTGCTCTTTACGAATCTTTGAATGCATGAAGTTTATGTTTTTTTTTTACTTAATTGATGGTCTTGATAATTTTCTATGCTCGTGGACAGTTCGAGAAACGATTGGTTTGTGGATATGGAGATAAGCCTAAACCAAAAAAGAAAGAAAGAAAAAGTAAACAAGACCTAAAAGCCTGTATGAAATTTTTTTCCAGTGGCAAATGGTTTAGATGTTATTAGGTCAGACTCTTAACGTCATAAAGGTGTAGCTAATACCTTAATTGTCTATCCCTATCACAATTAATTAGGATCCAATAAGCCCTTTTGATTTACATGAATGACAAGAGTGCAGCCCTTTCAGGACTTAAATAGAGTCAAGCACAAGCACCCAAAATTGCAACTGTAGTTCTGGCAAGGTATGGTGGAACTTTGCCAGCCTGCCTAGTAATTAGGCTGTTTAGGATGTTTTGAAACCACTATCCCCCAACACAAACCAGATGATGTGCAGACCATGAAAAAGTGCAACTGTGAGCCCGTCCCTTACTTCCTACAACGTTTGGTTTTGATTTGACTCCCCTTCCTAGTAGATCTACTTATGAAAGGGATTTAGAGACCCCACCCCACCCACCCTTTCCTCAGCCTCTCACGCGTTTTAAAATCCTTCTTATAGTTCGATAATGATTATTAGAACATAAGCTATGACTTCAAACTAAATTTGGTTAAGCTTACTTTATTTTATTTTTTTAGAGATACCCTAATGACTAGAAGATTGTATCCTCACCTCCCCACTGAGGTTGGATAGGCTTGGGCCCCCTGAAGGGCTTAGGATACTAGCTGTCTGTTTTGGTATGTCCATTGTAACCTTACTGTATTTTCTTCTAGATTTCCTAATGGCTAGAAAATAGCCCTAACCCCTTCCTACAAAGGTTAGATTAAGCCTGGACCCCAAAAAGGTGCAATTTTTTAATTACTTCTCGTTTATCTGCCATGTTCAGTTGAAATCTGACAAACTGTTAAATTATACGTCCTGATTACAAAAATACTTTCCATTTCTAAAAGAGATAGGATCCGCTATGGGTCTTAAAATGATATAAGACAGTAGCTCTCATTTTCCATCCAATTCTATTAAGGTCTCTGAAACTAATATGTGTTGACATGAAAATAAGGATCCTCTTCCTCACTTTGAGGTTGGAGTACTTCCCAACATATTTTGTTGTGTTTTGACATGATCTTCTGTCACATGTACTGAATGACAAGAATTGAAGTATTTCCTTTTCCCCTACCTCTCACAGGGGTCAAGTCGGGCATGGACCCCCAAAACAAATTATTGGGACACTTGCTTAAACCATGTGGTAGATGCTGTTTTGGCAAGAATATAGGCAGCCTCTAGAGTCAGGTCCAGACCCAAAAAAGATATAATATTGAAATTAGCTCTCTTAATTTTTTGCCAGGTTTTGCTGAAACCTGATAGCCTATTATGGTAGATATTGTAGGGAAAAGAACTTAAGGACCTCCCTCCACCACTGCTCTTAGGTTTGTTTGAGAATTGACCTCGCACAATTCATAAATAGGACAATTACTCTTACTTCTTGAAATCCTAGATTCTGGAAGAAAAGTCTTCCCATTCCTATGAATCAGGTTGCCCTTGGGTGTGTTTAAATGTAGTTCCAAGACCAAGTTGTACATGTGCATGTAGTTCTACATGCAAAATTTGCAATGAAATTTCCAAACGTTGAATCAAAATGAACAATTCATGAAGAAAAAATAATTCTGAATTTCAATAGTGACATTTCCAGAATTATTTCCCAAAAGTCCTTGAATCTGCTTTTTTTTAAATGTAAGCTTGTGACTCTCAATTCAGACTTAATGTTAAGGTTTGACACTGTAGAAGAACCAGTTTAGTTAAATCAAATTAGGGGTTTATTAATTTTATGTCTGGGTCAAATAGCCTACTGTGTAGTCTTTTAATCTTACCTGAACAGTTGAAGCTTGTGGAATGGGTTGGGGTATAGCTTGTCTTGCCAGGTTTTGCTCTATGGGAGCTGCTTGACTTAATGACAATGGTTGTCTTGTTTAAATTGGGGTGCCTGTTGTACTACTATTTCAGGCTGTTGAATTATTTGCTAGGGCTGGAAAACTTGCTAAGGAGGTTGAGGTTGTCTAATTACTTGCTGGGTCCAAAAAACTTGCTGAGGTCATGAAGATTGGCAAATTATTTGTCAAGGCTATAATACTTGCTGAGGTTTTTGAAGTGTTTGTTGTTGCTGAAAAAGGTGTTGAGGGTGATGTTGTAGGAGCTCCTGATGGTTCAATAGTTATGCCTGCTGTTGCACTGAAGGCTGTTGAAGAACTGGCCTTTTCTGGGGAATCTGTCCAGGTTGAACCTGCTGTGGCTGTGAAGAAAGTTGTCAGGGCTGAAATTGGGTTGGTTGTAGCTGTAATTGCCTTCCTTGTGGAGCTACTGGTCTTTGTAAGGATTGAGGTAAAAACTGCTGTTGGGGTGCTTGTTGCACAAACTGAGTAGGACACTGATCAGCTTAAACAAAATCTCTAGGTTGAGCCTGAAGAAATTATTGTAGAGCTTGAATGACCTGTCTTGGCTGAGCTCCAGCAAAATGTTAGGCAGGAATCTGAAATTATAAAAAGAACAGATTGAAGTATTTTCAATCTGAAGCTTTTCCTTGCTTTAGTGAGTCAAAGGAGATTGCTCATCTATATAACAACAATACATAAATGGAAGCCTCATTAATTTAAAAGGCTTAAAAATTTTCTTTCTTGCTTAAAAGTTGCAAAGAAAGCAAAATACTTGTAGTTAGAAAACCCAGGAATGGGCTGTATGCAGTAGCTAAATTTGCTAAATCACTTTACCCCCCCCCCCCCAAAAAAAAAAATCATAATTTTTCATAGAGCTTCTTGATTTTAAAATTAGAGTAATACATATTTCCCCTTTACCATGAAATTATTTGTGTCTGTTGGGTCCCATAAAGTATAAATAAATGGGATATTGTTAAAGTTGATGAGGTGGAACACTTCAAATAACATTAGGAGAAGAAATGTGTACTGAACAGCCACTTTCTGCCTGCCCAGAGCAGTGGCAAATTGGTCATGCAGAACTAAATTACATTCCCAGTAAAAAATAGTTATGAACAATTGCAGTTTAACATTACTAGGTGGCAAGTAAAATGAGGCAAATATCTAATTTTGAGCAAGGTTACACTAGTCAGGAATTTTTTTTTTCTTTTATCATCTTCTCCCTTGCCATATCTCTGTTATATTTGGAAGTCATATACATCTTAAAGTGCATGTTTTTTGGGATTAAAGATTTATTACATTTTGCTTTTACAAAGTGCTATTCAAAATTATGATAAAGTTTATGTCATGTATGAAACACAGAAAAGAAAGGATATAATAAATGAAAAATCAAATTCTGACTTATTATAGCCCCTCCTCTCCTTGTCTCATGTAAATTTATATCAATGCATTTAAATTTATATCAATTGCAGCTATCAGTGAAAAGGAAAAAAAAACTGAGAAGAACTCCAAAATGTACAAATTTGCTGTAAAAGGCTTACTTTTCCATGGAATGGGCTGAAATATTTCTTTAATAAAAGGGGTTGCTTAAACACAAAAAAAGGGTGAAAAACTGAGGCATATAAAAATATGCTGTATGTGAGGCTAGAGTGCTGGGGACTGTATCACAAAAATGGTGGGGGGACAAAATATATTTCTCAAAATCTAGGTTGAGTAAATTTGTCAACATTTTCCATTAAAATAGCAAAAAATGGGTATTATTCAATTCCAATACAAAAAAAGTACTTTTCAAAGCTAGAGAGGCAAATATTCTCCCCCTTAACCCTACCTCCAAATTGGTGCATTGGATAAAATACCAGACACTGATAAAAATGTAAGAAGTCATAGTGAATTGAAAAAATCCAAAAAATGGTTTCATTAACAACACTTGTTCAAATATTTGTCTAGCATTGTAAACAAGTCTTGCTGTAAACACTGTAACCTTGGCCAATCAAATTAGTCATTGTTTGTTTGTTTTTTTAAGATGAAGTATAGTAATAATATCCAACTAGCCAAACAATTTTTTCTCTTAGACATAGCATGAATATCTAACTTGGCAGTTAAGTAACTTCTCTAGGTAATGCGGAGATAAGATTAAACTAGCCAGATAATTGTGTCTCTGAGACATAGCATGAACACCTAAGCCTAACTAGGCCTAGATCTTCTGCTTAAATGAAGGGTAAATATTTGATGCCTTTTTTTATGCTGATCACAAATATAGGGCCTAGTAATCATTTCATCAGAAATGAATTTCAGCCCCCCCCCCCTATATATTCCAATTCACGGTTAGGTTAGGTTGTAGAAATATATACCCTGAATTGCCATATATAGGGAGGGGCTGAAATTCATTTCTGATAGAAATGATTATTATATTCATAATCAGCATAAAAAAGGGCATTGAATGGTGTATTTACTTTATTCTTAACTCAATAATATGATTTGGTAGATATTTACCATACCAAATGAAGTACAACAAAATCGTTTTCAGATTCACAACTTTGCTCAATCCCAATTTATAAGGTTTTAAAGATATTCAAATACATTTCCAAAATTAAAAAAAACCACTGATATGACTTAAAATCCTACTCAAATATCAGGAATTGCATTTCAGAACTAAAATCAGAGATATTAAGGTAATATCTCTGATAACTGATAGCAGAAAATTAAGGTAAATGTTGTTTTGTCAAAATTTTTATAGTCATGTAGGCTAGGCAAATTTCAGGACCCCCTAGGAGGAGTGAAGGCAGGCGCCCCAAAACACCTCGCTGGGGCACACCCCAGCCCTTAGACCCATCCCAAAAAGCCCCACCCTCCCCCCAAGACAGCAAAAAGTAGCCAAAGCAGAATTCCACCACATAAATTAATTATCTTAACAATTAACTTTACATTGTCTATCTAGCTGGGTATATACTTTAATCATGGAACTAAGCAAGCATAGCCTATACCTGGCTAGGCAGATAATAAATTCTTTGAAAAATGAACAGCCCCCTAGAAGGATAGTATACTACCACCTTAATGTATGACCTTATTGGGCCATCCGGATAATCATGGGTCTAAAGCAGATGCAACAATAGGGATAATCCAATAATAATAGCAATAATCCAACAATAATCCAAATAATAGGGATAATCCAATAATAATAACAATATTCCAACAATAATCCACCTTCTCTCTTCTCCTTTTTCTTCTATTTCACAGAAGGCGGGCTTTTCAGTTGATACTATTTAGCCCTTTTCCTTTTGCTTCACTCTGTGGGCTACAGAGCTACTGGCTTGGTTGTCTCTTATTTATTAGATATTCTCAGATATCTTTCAGTAGATCATTCGACTCAAGGAGTTCAAATATAAGATGATAGATATTGATTTCTGTGCTCTGTGTGCAGAAATAGTTGGCTAGGCTCTTGGCTGATAGTGAGATTTTGTGGTGTTTGAAGCACTTTAACAGTTTACAACGCAAAGTATGCTGTGCTGACGTCAGCATATTACATTCAAATAGGCAGTGGTCAATTGTTTCATTATTCATAATACAATACCTGCAAAGAGGGGACAGGGGAACTGAACCACTTGAATTAGGAAACTGATACAAGAATGCAAGAAAGTTTAGTCCCTTTGTTCCAGAACGAATTCTATGATAAATTTTAGAAAAATACTTATTGGGAAAGGGGGAAAGAGTAGGATTTTCTTATTAAACATAATATCTGATAGTCTCCATTGGTAAATATATCTAATGGGGATTGGTCTCCCACTTGGCTGGTCAATATTTTTAGCATTTTTGGCTATTTCATCAACCTGATGATTTCCACTTATACCAGAGTGGCTAGGAATATACTGAAGATAAGTTCTTATGCCACTTGAAGCAAGATTATCTATAATACTAAGACAATGATAAGTGTCAATATCCAGCTTATACTGAGGAGCTGAAGACAGCAATTCAAGGCTTGATAAAGAGTCAGAATAAACTATAATATTATTTGAATTAGCAATCAAGGGTTTATTTTTCATAAGGTGTTCTAATACCATGATTATGGCATTTAACTCTGCAGACATTATAGATACATTAATATACAATCTCTCACCCATTGCAATTTTCAGGTGAGGAAGGAAGGCACCACTTACTACCTTCTTATTCATTTTGGACCCATCAACAAAGATTTGAAAATGGTTTTTATAAGTAATTGTATTAAGTTCAGCAAATTTTTTCTGGACAAAAGTGATGGGGGTTAAATCTTTAGTCCACTTTGAGAAATCAGTATTTATTCTGGGGATTGACCAATTCCATGGAGGGAATTGGGGGAAAGTAGGTGCAATAGACTTCGCGGGTACAGGGAACTTCTTCTGAATATTGGCATACTCATCTGCAATGCCTCTATACATGGCTGGAATTCTTAACCAATTATGTAGGGTGTGTGAGCTATTTGATTAAATTTTTGTAAGATGTTTTATCAAGAGAAAGCTACATCTCTCCCTTATTGTTGTTAATCCACTCTCCATAAGCAGAAACTTGGTGCTTCTGGGTTTCCTAAAACCAAATATGAGACGTATTATATCGTTTTGTATTGTTTCAATTTTTTGCATCTGGGTCTTTGTACATGCACCATAGACGATGAGCTCATAGTCAATATGGGGTCTTATATGTGATTTATAGAACTGGAGTAAGGTTTTCTCCTTACAGCCCCAGGGTGTGAAAAGAAGTCTTTTTAGTATAATTGTTTTTCTATAGCATTTTTTTATTGTGTTTGAAATGTGGAGGTGGCAATTGAGTTTTTGGTCAAGCATGAGACCAAGGTAACTAATATGATTATCTTCATGAATAGTTGTTCCATTTAGATTTAGTCTTGCATTAACATGATTTTGTTTTGGTGAAATTGGATTATTTTTGACTTGGTAGGTGCAATGGGTAAATCTGAATGTTGAGAGAATTTTTCAAATTGGAAAAGTTACTTTTGCAGCTTTGACTGTGCAATCTCAAAGGTGTTGCCAGATGAAGCTGCAACTAGGACATTATTTTTTGAGAATGATTCATTTATTGCATTTGTTAACAATATGAAAGCACCTGTTGAGGAATGGTGTTTCCTGAATCCAGTTTGAGTGTGAGGGATCATATTATTTTTTTCAACAAACCAGAGGAGTCGGTAATAGATCATTTTCTCTGCATCACAGGAGTAATCATTATGGGCCTCAATAAATCAACTGTAGTGATTCGAGGCGTGCGTCCTGAACATCAGATCATTTGCCCCTCTTCTTTCTGGGTTGGGTTGACAATGTATCCCAATCTTTGAATATTTCTTCTTCTTCTTCAATTATAGGCTTCGGATGAATCCATTTAACCTTTTTTGTATTGTATGATTATGTCAGGGGTGTCCTGGGAAATCAAATATAGAGATTAGACTATTATTATTCAATAATAGGCTTTATACATCATTGATGAAACCACCTATATTTAGGCAGTTAAAGACAGCTTTGAACAATTCAGCATCATCAGTTGAAGAGTGTCTCCTTTGTGTTAGTTGGTCAATATTAGGGGTTAGCTTGAGGCGCTTGAGTATAGCAGATAAAGTTAGCCATTCTTTTTTATGGTTGAGAGTTGCCACAGGGCAACCAAAAAGAACATGGTTGATGGTCTCATCATAGGTTTGACATAGGCGGCAAAGAGGGCTGATTACTGTTGGAATGGTTGTGTTTTGATAGAGATAAGTTTGGCTGTTAAGGCCAGTAGCATTTGATCGTATTCTGTGGTACATCTTTGAGTCTTTCCGGGATGTAAATGGAGAAAGGTTTGGTGGACATTGGTTTGTTAGATAAATTTTTAGGCGCCAATGGTTTACATCTCTTACTGGGATAGGTCTTCCAGAAATTATTTCATGCTGAAGGGCAGATTTAGCTATTTCATCTGCCTTGTGGTTCCCTTTTATACCCATGTGACTTGGGATGTACTGGAATTTTGTGGATATACCTTGTTTAAGTAGTTGGTTCAATAGTACAAGAGTGGTGGAGGTATCATTGTCTGGGTAGTCTGAATGTTCTGGTGATATTGAGGCAAGGGCTGATTTTGAGTCTGAATAAATTATAAGCGGGGTGTTTCTTGGGGGGTTTGGCATCTTTATAATGGTTTCCAATGCAATGTTGATGGCAGCTATTTCAGCTGCTATACCTAAAGATGGGAAGTGGACTCCACAAGCAGTCCTGGAATCTGTTTTTGAGCCATCCACAAAAATTGGGAGGTGGTGGATATATCTCTGAGACTCTAATTCATGAAATAATGATTTTACATAGGCAAGGGAAAGGTCTGTTTTAATAGCTGGCGCAAACAAAAGGTTCACTTCTGGGTAGGGGTTAGCCCAGGAAGGTATCCGGGGGTAAATTTGAAATAAAGAAGATGAAGGTATGGGGTAGGTCATTTGGGTGGTTGCAAATTCCCGTGCAAGGCCCCTAAAAGCTCCAGGGTTTCTTAGCCAGTCATGTAATCTATGGGAACTGTTACCTTCAATTTTTGTAAAGTAGCGGGCAAGTAGAATGTTTCTACGCATGGTAATAGAGGTGAGACCACTTTCACTGAGGAGGAAGTTGGTTTTGGTGTGATTCCTGAGGCCAAGTATAGCACGGATCATAGTATTCTGGACAGTCTCCAGACTGCATAGTAGGGTATTTGAGCATGAGCCATATACAATTAGTCCATAATCAATCTGAGATCTAATATAAGTCTTATAGAAATTTATTAGAGTTTTTTCATGGCAACCCCAAGGCGTATTGAGTAGCCTTTGTAAGATACGCATTTTCCTGAGGCATTTTATTCTCACATTTTCAATGTGGAGCCTGAAGGTTAGTTTTTGGTCTAGAGTGAGGCCAAGATATTTGATGTGTTGTTGCTCTTGGATGACAACACCATTTAGGGTTAGTAGGGCAGATTGGGGATTTCTCCTGTTATGAAACTGTACTATAGCTGATTTTGATGGGGCGGTGGGTAGGCATGAATTGTTGGAGAAACATTCAAAGGCATAAAGTGACTTTTGTAACTTGGATTGGGCTAGTTCAAAATCATTTGAGGTAGACCATAGGACTATATCATCTGCAAACTGAATATTTGTTTGGGGTAGGTTGAGATCCCATAAATATAGTGAAAACAGGAGACAGCTGAGGACAGCACCTTGGGGAAGGCCTTTGGAGACAGACTTTTTAGAAGTGATGTAGGAATTTACTTGGAGAACAAAAGAGCGTTCAGATAGGTAACTTTTAAAGAAATTCACTACAGGTATTGGAAAACCCATTTTTGATAATTTTTGCAGTAGGAGTGGATGTTGGATATTATCATATGCGTTTTGGAAGTCCAAGAAGGCTGCAACCAGGATTTGGTTGTCTTTCAGACACTCAGATATGGCATTGGTTAGGCGAACAAATGCATCAATGGAAGAATGATATTTCCTAAATGCTGTTTGGGTATGTGGGATGAGGTGGTTAGACTCAGCAAACCAATACAATCGGGAGTGGATTATCTTCTCATATAATTTTCCCAGAACTGGGGTAATCATAATGGGTCTGAAGGAGTTGGGGTCCTCTTTGGGTTTATTTTGTTTTAATATGGGGATGATGAGTGATGTTTTCCAAGCAGATGGGAAGAAGGAATTGCTCCAGGCATTGTTGAAGAGAGATAAGAGTACTTTTTTAAACTCTATTGGAAGGTGTTGGAGTAAAGATGGATGGATCTGGTCGTGGCTGCAAGTTGTTTTGGGTTTGATTGAATTGATTGCTTTATTCAGCTCAATCATTGTAAAATCTTGGAGTAGATACTGGGACCCAGGCAAGTCAAAATGGGGTGTTAAGCTGATCTGAGGTGGATTATGAGAGGTGTTTTTGAATTTCTTCTCATAAAAATCTGCTAAAAATTTAGCCTTTTCTTCGTTGGTTTCCAGCTGCTGACCATTTAGAGTTAGCTGGTAATGGAAGGGGTTCTGTGTGGAGAATTTGCCACACATCTTGTCTAGGAATTTATGAATCTTTGACTCTTGCGTTTTGTGGGACACTGATAAGAGAAAGTTTTTGCAAGCCTCTTCTTTTGCAAGTTTAATTGTTCTCTTAAGTTTTGCCTCTGCTTGTAGCTTTGCAATATATTTTCCAGTGGATGGATTTCTCTTGAAGGATCTGATGGCATTCCTTTTATTGTGCCAAGCCTCTTGGCAAGAGGATGTCCACCATGGCTTAGGGGGTTTGTTATTTTTCAGTGTTTTAGGGCATTGGGACTGGGGTATGGTAAGTTTTGCAGCATCAAGAAGTAGTGATGTGAGGTTTTTGGAGAGTTGGTTTGGGTCAGTGGAGAGTGAAGAGTAGTCATGGTTTGAGAGAATGTGGGAGAAGTTTGGCCAGTCTGCTTTTTGCCACACATAGTGGGAAATGAAATTGTCAATGATGGCTGGGTCACCAATTTTTGTGCATATGGCAAAATGGTCACTTAGGAGGTTGTCTATTCTGTTGACAGTAGTTTTATTTATTAAACTTGATGAAACTAATTGAAGATCAATAGTTGAATAACTCCCACTTCTTTTGCTGAAGTAGGTATTTAGGTGTCTAGGAGTCGCTAGTACTATATTGGTAAAATTGGTGAGGAATTCCTCTATGTATTTTCCAGCATTATTTTGAGGTGAATAACCCCAGATAGAACTATGGGCATTGAAGTCCCCAACAACCACTAGATTTGAATTTGAGAAATTATTAGAAATAAAATTGAAAAAATCATGTCCACTGTTATTGCCATTTGGATTATATAAATTAATAACAGTGACCTCCATGTTTGCCAGCCACAACTTTACACCAATTGCATCAATGTCATGACTGAAATCAGGGAGGCTTATACCACAGAATTTGAGGTGAGATCGTACAAGGATGGCAACTCCACCACCAATTCTATTGGAAGATCTGTCTTTTCTTAGGACATCATAACCAGGAATTTTTAGATTAACTGATGAGTTTAAATGGGTTTCTTGAAGGCATAGTATGTCTATGTTGTGTGAAGAA
>JAQQPU010022873.1:0-13668 GCA_029168905.1 Artemia sp. Kazakhstan ARC1039
TATGTTTTTTTTTGTGAATATTGATATTTAATAAAAATGAATTTTCTATCGCTCTCATTTAATATATTATATGCTTCACCCCCACCCCCCTAGTGTCCAAATATATAGCCAAATTTGTTTCTAAACTATTATATTTTCATCATATTTTGTTTTATTTCATTAGCATTAACCAAACTTAACGTCTCGCGTGTTGCCTCGCTAATAGAACAGTACCAATACCTTTTGAGTTTTTCAAGCTAACTCACCCTTTTCAGTATTTTCACTGAAAAAAAAATCGTACCCCCTACGTTTTTAAAAACAATTTCCCCTTTCCCTGAATTTCGTGAATTAAGGTTACTGCTTCCCTCCTAGCAAAAGCCCCCTTTTGGTATGAATAGGCGACATTTTTTACAGCACGTCTAACAGGGTTTTTTCTCATAAATGATTATGTGGTAGGTTTATTGGCACAACAAAATACGTAAGAAAAACACTGGAAAAACAAAAAGAAATCGCACGATTGTCCTATTTTGATTACAGCACTGAACGTTACATAATTTAGAAAAAAAAAACATTTTGACCTAGCTAGTTTTGAATTTGTGAACGGCATGTCAAGGCATAACGGTAAAGAGCACACAGAAAAGCCCATTAGGAACAAGAACTACAAGGAGTTTTGTTGGTACTTATCGGTTAGCTACAGTAGCGGATCCAGGAGGCGAGGGGGGCTGCGCGCCCCGTAACGCATTATTCGTAATAGCGGGTTTCCACTTGTTTCGCGTCTGACTTGTCTACCCATGAAAAGATCTGATGCCGCTTATGTTTCCATCTGCAAAAACGTTCTCCGGACCACTCGCACCCCGGTCCGGGTTTTTATAATGGGTGAGATAGGGAATGATCATACTGGATATTTATATAAACTGTGATCTAACCTAACCAAAATACCAACTAAATATTAATTAAAATATAGTTATAATGTGGTTTTCCACTGAGCCAAAGCTAATTGTCTCTATATACAAACAGCAATAAACCGGTTATTGTCTGATTTTATAGATCTAAATTCTCAAGTGTGTACTGGCTAACAGATAAGTACCGTGTTGTTTTACCAGGATTTAAATGGGAATAGTTCCATTGATACATTTTTCGGTTCTTGTGCATTATTCAGTACACACGAAAGAATTGAAGTTAGGTTAATCACAATAAATTACACGAAAGTATGATGAAAACATAATGTTACAAATTTTTACAATTTGTAAAATTTGTAACGTAACTTTGTTACAAAAGTAACAAAATTACGGAAACCTACAACCAAAAATTGTGCTAGAGGGGCCGGACAGAACGCATTATATTAAATACCTAACAACCTAGCCCAACCAAAATTGAACATTAGGGGGTGGGGGTAAAGCATAGCGGGTATGCATGCCTAATGCGTTAGGTACAACTATTCTGCATATTATGCAGTAAGAATTGTTTTCTAACTTCACACTGTCCAATACTTCACTCCTTCCCCCCTAATTTACAAATATATAGGCTAAATAATATTTTTTCCATCTATTTTGTCACTTCTCTTTATCTTGTCTCACGCTAAGCTGAAAGAAACTAAAGAAAAAAACCTGGTTCTGCAATGCGTTAATGAATAATCAACTTGATTAGGCGCCAACAGTGAGTTTAGGAAATTTAGCTTTTTCTGTTTTTATTTGCGGATGATGCGGCGCTTATAGCTAGAAGCGCCGAAGATTTGCAAATATTGTTGAACACATTAGATGTTTCTTTGGAAAAAAAGAAAATGAGATTAAATATCCAAAAAACAAAAATTGTAGATTTTAGAAAAAATTAAAATAATGATAAATTTTTATTTAAGGGTATAGAGTTGAAAAAAAGTAGAACTTTTAAGTATTTAGGGCTTGTATTAATAAAGGAAATTGGAAGGATCATGTGAAAGAAATGGCGAGTAGAGGTAAAGCGTTTTCTTCAGCAGTTTTAAGGAATTCAGCTTTAAATTAAATTAAAAATATTAAAATGCATAAGTATTTATTTCAATCGAAAATTCGCACTACTATTCATTATGGCGCTGAACCTTGGGGATATGAGGTGATCCCGCAATAAAAAACGGTTCAGTTACAATATAATAAAAGATTGGTTAGGATACATGTTACAATTCATAGACAGGCTCTTAAAGGAGATCTAGGTTTGTTTTCGTTGCATAAAGAAAGGTTACTACAAGTTGTAAAATTTTGGCAGAAAATTTTCCAACTACCAGATAAGAGGCTTATGGAAGCCTCATATTTTGAATTATTGCAGCAAGGTAGAAAAAGATCGTGGCCGTTCCGTGTTAAAGCCCTCCTTGATAAAGCCGGAATTTCATAGGCTTGGAATGAAGGTCTTGGTCCAACAGGCGATCCAGAGAAAATTTATCGGAAGCTAAAACATGTCAAGGAGGATCAAGAGATCCAACTCTGGCATGAACAGATTCGAAAATCTGAAACTTTGCGCCAATATTCTAAGATAAAAGAGTCTTTTGGGCTAGAATATTATTTTAAGCTGAATTTACCACCGGAAAACTTGCGTCTGTGGTTCCAGGTCCGAGCGAATGTTTTGCCCTTAAAATGTAGATTAAAAGTATTTTAAAGAAATGCTCAGGGCTCGAGATCATGTTATACTTGTTCTTTATGTGGTATGGAGGAAGAAAATTTGCTCCTTTTTTGACAATGTCCCAGGGGCTTTCAGATTTGAGATTGAAGTATTTAGGTGATGGAGAAACGTTTTTTTCTAGGATCCTTAAATCTTCATCCCGGGAGACGATTATAGCAGTGACTGGACTTACAAAAGAGGGTTTAAAAAGATATAAATAATGGGTTTAAGGTTTATTGTTAGTAGTCCTTCCATTTGTTTAAGTGTATGCTGGCCGTTGTCTTATATAATCATTGTAATGTTTGTGTATGGCCTAGCGGCTGAATAAAATATCTATCTATCAACTAGAGCGGTACGGCGTAGATCATACAAGTACCCTTTCTCTATCGTAATTACGTAAGTGAGTGTAAAAAAGAGTGATTTTAGCTGAAAAATGGCAAAAAGAGTGCAAGTCCTGTAAGTCAAGGGAAAGTGCTATGAGGTAAAAATAAGTGCAAAAACTAGGAAAGTGTACAAATTGGCAATGCTGAGCCAAATATTGGAAGCCTAGGCTGGTAAAGTTCTACGAAATCATATTATTGAGTTAGGACTAAAGTGAATACACCATTCGGTGCCTTTTTTTATGCTGATTACGAATATAATAAGCATTTCTATCGGACAGGAATTTCAGCCCCCCCCCCCCTATATAGGCCAATTCAGGGTTAGTTTAGGTTAGGCTAACTCAATAATATGATTTCTTAGAACTTTAACGCCTAGGCCTCGCCAAAGCTACCTTAGCCTAGCCTTCCTGCTAGCCTATAAACCCTTCTTCCGTGGGCGCCCCTATGGGGGGGGGGCTCCACCCCCTGGCTGAATGATGCTGCCAAATACTTTAATATTTTTGTTTGGAGATTTCTATTGGTAAAATTCTACTTTAGCTATTTTTGGCTATCTTGGAAAGGGGTTAGGTTAGGAAAATAAACTTTTGGGGATTGAAGTACCTACCTCCACTTTTTATCCTTCTAGAGGGTCCTTAAATTTGCCTACATGACAGGTCTATTACCTATTGAAATTTTGACCAAACAACATTTTACCTTAGTTTTCAGTTGTCAGTTTCTTTTCATTTTCCTAACCTAACCCTTTTCCAAGATAGCCAAAAGTAGAATTTTACCTTTCTATTATACAGCATTGGAAGTGCCGATTAGACCAGGTAAGCCCCCATAAATTTCTGCTTATGGGCGCCAATGTCCCCATCGAGCCCATTTTTGGTCAATATCTACCAAATCATATTATTGAGTTAGGAATAAAGTGAATACACCATTTGATGCCTTTTTTTATGCTGATTACGAATACAATAAGCATTTCTATCGGATATGAATTTCAGCCCCCACCTATATATGCCAATTCAGGGTTAGGTATAGCCTATATAAAGGGGGGGGGGGCTGAAATTCATTTCCGATAGAAATGCTTATTATATTCGTAATCAGCATAAAAAAAGGCATCGAATGGTGTATTCACTTTATTCCTAACTCAATAATATGATTTGGTAGATATTGACCCCATTTTTAAGCTTTTCGTTGCAAATAAATGCCTAAAATTAAAGAATATCGTCTTTACATACTTTATAATAGTGTTATTTGATCAAAATATGAAGTATCCATTTACTGCGTATTATCCATTTTCTTTTAACACAGATTCATTTTCAACTTCTCACTTTGGATTCTTCTCGAAAACTGGAATTTGGCAACGACATGCAGCATGGCTGTCAGCATTTTGTCTCCGCCTACTTCAAATATTAGCCAATAAAAGCGATTTATTTCGAAGAATTGCCGCCTACTAACAAATGAGTCATTACATTCTTCTCTTTTATTATTTATAATCCAGTTAAAAGTTGTAATTCCAACACTCCCTATATATACGAAATATATTCGCATATATATTTAAACTTTGTTTAACAATACTGTAGATTCTTTATATTCGATCTACTGTGATTCAACATGGTATCGCGGTAAAGTTCTACGAAATCATATTATTGAGTTAGGAATAAAGTGAATACACCATTCGATGCCTTTTTTTATGCTGATTACGAATACAATAAGCATTTCTATCGGAAATTAATTTCAGTCCCCCCCTTATATATACCTAACCCTGAATTGGCATATATAAGGGGGGGGCTGAAATTCATTTCCGATAAAAATGATTATTATATTCGTAATCAGCATAAAAAAAGGCATCGAATGGTGTATTCACTTTTGCCCTAACTCAATAATATGATTTCGTAGAACTTTACCGGTATCGGTTCCAAAATTTGCGTCGAAGACTTATTTATATTATGTGAAAAATTAAGCAAGAAAAAATGGGTTTATCTTTAATAAAGCAATGAAACAAAAATAAACACTAATAAAAAAATGGTTCTATCCCATTATCCGGGCCTCTCGGCTTAATCACTATAGACTAGGCAATGGTAAAACCCGTTTTGTGACGTCTTAACTGTTCTAGAGCAGGCAGTGGTAGCATGGTATTCATTGTGTATACGATATTAAACTGTGGTTTTTTGGATTTTAGGGGGGGGGGAAAGGTATCTAGGTTAGGTTACGTATTTAATATATGCAATGCTTTACCCCTATAAAGTCTCTTCCTGATTTAAATTGTGTTAATAGATTAACCTAGCTGTCAATATTCTTGTAACAGTTTCCGCTTGTCACGGAATCCAGGGGATTTCCTTGAATATATGTTTAACCAGAAAGGTGATTAGATTGCTAGAAAATATTCATAAACCTGTAGAAAGACAAGCATATATTTGTGTGTTGAGCCCCTAGATGGGGAGAGTCGAACTTATGTATTACACGAGATAAGTGTGTTGTTCTAGCTATGGCTTTGAAATAAAGAAAGACTTTTTATATGAAATCTCTATTGGACTTGAATATATTGCTCTGCAGAATGGTATACTAGTTTGTAAGCACCATTGGAATGACTCGCCCAAGTATTTCTCAACAAAATAAAAGCTTACACCCCCCATCCCCTTTATGTGCAAATATATAGCCCAGATTTGTTTCTAAACTATCATATATTCTCCTATTTTATTTTATTACATTAGCATTAACCAAACTTGACTTTTTAGAGAAGTCCGGATATGCGATAGTACAAAAAAAAAATATTTCGGTCCAACGTCCGGGAGCCTTTCTCAATGGGGAAAAAAAACAACGAAAAAACAAAACAAAAAATCTTTTATAAGAAATAACACATATAAAAAATGCGACAACTAAACACACGAAGAAGGAAAAGAAATAGGTACTTATGCATTATATATAACACATTGCTATACACGAAAGAAGTCAAGTTTGGTTAATGCTAATGAAATAAAATAGGATGAATATATAATAGTTTAGAAACAAATTCGGGCTATACATTTGCATATCAGGGGGGTGGGGGCTAAATATAGCATATATTAAATACGTAACCTAACCTAGGTACCTTTTTCCCTCCTAAACCCCAAAGACGAACATTTTAAATATTGTAAACTCAATAAGCAATCACGCTTTGCCATCAATTTATCTCTGCAAATACCCGTTTGACGGGTTTCCATTTGTATTTCCTTGTACAGTCTATAGCGTTTTGTTATATATAATGCATAAGTACCAAGAAATATAAATAAATAAGTAATAAACAAACTCATATATTAAACAAACTTCCAGCACTGTTGTTTTAACACAAGAAACAAACAACAACGCCAAAAACGCCATTGTTGGAAGTTTGTTTAATGTGACTTTGTTTCTTACTTATTTATTTATATTTTTTTTCTTCGTGTGTTTAGATGTCGTTTTTTTATGTGTGTTATTTCTTATAAAAAAGTTTTTGTTTTTTTTCGCTTTTATGTTTTTTTTCCGCTGATAAAGGCTCCCGGAGGTGGGGCCAAATATTCGGAATATTTTTTTATTAATTTTTTTTATTTGTACTTATTTTTGTTTCACTGCTTTATTAAAATTAAAACCCGTTTTTTCTTGCTTAATGTTTCGTAAATGGAAAAGCAGTGTGGTCTAAGGAATTATTTATATTATATGTCGAAGATTAGGTTAGGTATTTAATATAATGCGTTCTCCACGGCCTGCTTTCCATTAAAATATACCTGCATAATATTTTATCTCGCTCGGGCTAAGTTGATTATCTCTGAGTGGAAACAGAAAATCGATTTCATTACAGATCAAGAACAAAGTGTGTTCGCTAAGTACCGTAAGTACGTAAGTACATAAGTACCGTTTTTTTTTACACTGCTGTATGAGGTAGCTTGAAATACGGTATTTGGGTTAACTTCTATTTGAGAGACCTCCTAATTTCATGAGAAGTTGCTAAGGTAAGTGAATGAAACTTTCAGGGGTAGGCTACTTATCTATACTTAGCCAGTACACATTCGAGAATTTGGATTTATAAAATCAGGAAATAACCGGTTTATTGCTCTTTGTATACGGAGACAATTAGTTTCGGTTCAGTGGAAAACTACATTGTAGCTATATTTTAATAAATATTTAGTTGGTATTTTGGTTAGGTTACATTTTGCATGCAGTCCCGCTATACTTATCCCCCCCCCCCCACCTAATGTACAAATATACAGCCTAAGTTATATGTATCCCATCTATTTTCCAGGTGTCTCAGTTGTTTGAACCCCGTACCTGTAGATCCAAATTCTCAAGTGAGTACTGCCTAAAAGATAAGTACCCTTTCAGGAATCAATCCAGGGCTTAAAATATACTCTGGGAAGAAGTTCTCAAGCATCTATCTCTAATTTTCCCTCATTTCTAAATCTTGGAAGATCGCATACATAAATGGATACTTATGTATTATACCAAACACACTCAAGAAGTGAAGTTAGGTTAATCATAGTGAAATATACCAAAACATGATGAAAACACAATACTTTAGTTTATATATTATAATATTACCCCCCCCCCCTCAATGTGCAAATATATAGCCCAAATTATACAAGTCCAATGCATTCTTTCACCCATTATTTGTCTTTGTGGCTATGAAACTGGCTTTCTCAGATCTTACATTAGGCAAACTTTTCGAGTGTGTTTGATATAATACATAAGTACCCATAAATCACCTGTCTAGATTTGACAGAAAATTGTTTTGCCTTTATTATGGGCTTTCTGTCTCTTTCATTTAATCTATTTTTTAAGTACTATCTAAGACCACGCTGGCTATACATGACGTAAGAGACCAAGAGAGGAAAGGATATAATAAATGAAAAAATAAAAATGGAGAGAAAATGAGGAATTTTATGAGCCAGTGATAAATATGAAGACGGAAACAAGCAAAATTTTGACAAGGACCTCCACCAAGTCATCCTCAGTGCTAAAAAAAAATTAACCTTTCGAAGTGTAGCCTACTTAAGCACAGTAAGCCAATTCTTTCGATATATCTAGTGATATCGAAATTCCGTTTTTTAGAGTTTCGGGTACTATTGAGCCATGTCGCTCCTTACTTACAGTTCGTTACCACAAACTATTTGATAATCACCCTGATAGGGTGAGAACCTGTGCAGGAAAGCTGGGAGTTAATCTTCGTTCCAAAAACCTTTCTGCAAAAACTATCCAGCACAATCATCCCACTATGCAATCCAACCAACAATTGAATATGGATGCCCGGTATATTCTGGTCGCAGGGATTCCACTCTCGAATCTTCAAATTTGGGGACAAGTCTTAAGAATTCGGGGAATTTTCGGGGACAAGTCTTCAAGATTCGGGGAATTTTTACGGAAACAAACAAAATGGGATTTCGTGGCGACAACTTGGGAGCCAAAATTGGTTTTAACTTCGTTTTCAGGTTCAAGTAGGACTTGGATCCGCATAGTAAATCAAGCCTTTTACAGAGTAGGTTTTAGAGCCAAAGCTCGGGATTGGGACCCATAGCTGAAAACGCTTATTGCTAATATTGCGGCAAAAACTTCAAAATTGGTTTCAAATTTATAAAAATAGTCAACACATCTGAACGATACCAGTAGCAATTTGTTCATTAAGTCATTAATCTCAGTAATTCATTGATAATATTTAAGAACAAGCATTGTTTGCCGTTTCTAGATAGATAAATTAAATAGACAAAATTCAACCTATAAGTAAGGGGTAAAATTAAAACTTAAGACAAACATGATCTAATTTAAAAAATAAATTCAAAGTTAAACTAAACAGGGAGTTTTGACGACAATTTACACATTATTGGTTTTTCATGCTGATTCTATGGTTCTATGTGTTACCCCCTCCCCCGTTAAATCCTCTCCGCGGAAAAAAACAAAAATACCCCTGCCCAAGAGAATACCTCTCGCAGAAAATACTCCCCCGCTGAAAATACCCCCGTGGAAAATACCTCCTCGGAACATGCATTTTTTTTATTGTTCGTTTCTACTATGCTTCCCATTCTTTTGGTTAGCTCATAATTACCATGTAATCACTGATTAACCACCACTTCTCCCACCAACCGTGCAGCCGTCAATGTTCCAAATATAGTACTTATTGTAGTCTCATTTTTGTGACACTTTTGTACCATTTTTGGCACTTTTTTAAAGTGGCATTTTTGGGGAAACGTGACTATTGTGACACTTTTTAGTAGAAGGGGTATTTTTTTCAAATTAGCACTTTTTTACCAAACAGAATTTTTTTCAAAAAAAAACTAGAAGGAAAACGGCCAATGTTGAAGCATCGATATCCTTTTTCCTTTTCCATCTCTCTGTTCTCAGATTCAGAAGCACTCTATTGCTGTGTTTATGCTTCTTCATATTGATCATAAATCTTATGCTTCATCACCATCACATTCATCATAAAAAATATCCACTTTGAAAACCTGCTGATTAATCACTACCAAAAAAGGATTGGACGCACTCAGTGGCACCATTTTTGGGGACAGGAGGGGGGCAAGGCCCCCTGATTTATTGAGGGGCCCAATTTGCAAATCTGAAGCTCTTAGTTTATTCTTCCTTTTTCAATTTTTTTGGTTGCTTTCGATTTATTCCTGAAAAACCAAAAACCAGATCATTAGAAAACAGAAAATTGAAGACACTCAAAGATTTGCAGCAAAATCATCCATTTACAGAATATCTCCTTTGATATGGTTTCATCAGGTCCGGCCTGTCACATTATACTGTCTCCAATAATTTATGTACTCGGTCAGCCTGTAAAGTCATTTCCATGGCCATTAGGTCATATCCATGGCTTGAATATTCAAAAGAACAGGACTTGGTATTCTGCTTCTGTTGCCGACACTTCAGTGGATCATTACTAAGATCAGGCGAAAGATATGGCGCAAGAGCATTCATTGACGTAGGATTGAGAAAGTGGAAAGACATTTCAGAGCTGGTAAGGCAGCACAAAAGCAGTGACCAGCAAAAAGCATGTACCATTTCCTGGACTATATTCAAAGCTATTCAGGAGAGACGGCCGAATCTGTTGCCTCATTCCTCTCCAAAGAACGGGGAAAGGAAATATTAGAGAACAGACGGTATGTAAAGGTTCTGCTAAAAACTACAGTCTTACTTGGATGGCAAAGTCTTGCGTTTCGTGGCCATGATGACGGAGAGTCCAGTGGCAATCGAGGGAATTTTGTTGAGATGGTAGGTCTTTTAACGGAAATCAGCCCGGACCTGATGGACAAGTCTTGCAAGGCCTATGGCCATTACTTGTCACACGAGTACCAAAACGAATACATGGAGGTCATAGGAAATAACATGTAAAGTTATATCGAGAAAGAAGTCGAAGAAACAAAATATTTTGCCGTTCTTGCTGACGGAACAAAAGACCTCTCAAAAAAGGTACAACTTGCGATCTTAGTCTCGGCTATGTTCATGATATGAAAATCAAAGAAATAGCTATAGGTTGTTACCACGTGCGCAAGCTTGATGCTGAGAGTTTGGCTAACTTTATTTACAACAAAAAAAAGGGTATCGGCCTTGACTGGTCAAAATGTGTCGGACAGTGCTATGACGGGACGAGTGCAATGAGCGGACGTTTTTCAGAAGTACAGGCCCGTCTCCAGTAAAAAGCACCATAAGCAGTGTACACTCACTGTCATTTCCATAGACTTAACCTTGTTATTGGCGATTATATGCAGAAAATACAAAGAATTTCGTCAGTATTTTCAGTATTACAAACAGTTTATGGTTTTGTCTCCAAAAGCAACACTCGATACCAGTTGTTTGTCGAGGCCGAAGAAAAGTGCCAACGTGTCCGTGCTAACGTTTGAAAGGACAGTTGTGACACGTTGGTCTTACTGGTATAGATCAGTGGCTAAAATTCTGGTAAGATATGACTGCGTACTCGCAGTTCTGTCAGTTGTTCAAGAATCTTCTGACAGGGAGGAAGCAGCAGAGGCTATAGGTCTTAAGAATAAACTAGGGTTGTTTCCCTTCATATTCAGTTTGCATGTCATTCACGAAGTTCTTGCAGTGATCAACCCTCTTTCTGAACAACTGCAGGCCCCAGATCTGATCATTTCAAAAGCCTGCACTTTAATTACCAAAACAAAAAAAACAACTGAAGACAATGCGTGATGTCAAGTATTTTCGAGTCCTATGCGGCAAGTCTAAGTAGATGGCTATTAATGTCGGAGCTGATCTATCGGAAACAAACGCTCTTGCTTCAACCATATCAGCAAAATCAAAACGAGTTCAGAAGATATCCAGAAGACTTAGGGATTATTTGACGATATCAACACTTGGAAAGCACAGCACTGATTTTGAGGGCACAAAAACAGAAGAGCAAATGCGAAGAGAGTTCTATGAGGTTTTGGACAGAGTGGTAAATGAGTTTGAAGAGTGTTTTTCTGTCCATCTGCCAACACTAGATGCCACACGAGGATTTAACCCCAAATCTGAAGACTAACCCCATTTCCGAAGACTTCATGAACACAGATTTACTTCTTAAGATTGCGACATACTTCGATAAGGCTGGCTTCGATGTTATAGAGCTGAAGATTCAAGCTTTGATAGCTCGTGCATATGTGTCGCAGCTTCCACAGAAATCGGCAAACGCTTTAGGTCTTTTTGAAAGCATAGGAGGATTGAAAGAAGCTTATTCTATGGTTGTTGAGGTCGTGAGGGTAGTCCTCACACTCCCGCTCACAACAAGCTCAAATGAACGATTTTTCTCTGTGTTGACAATTGTGAAGGATTACCTTCAGACAACAATGGATAACGAGCGACTTTCGCATTTGCTCTTTATGTTCTCTGAAAAGGCTGCAGTGAATGAGCTCGATTTTGAAAAGCTTGTGGACGACTTCGTAAAAATGAAGCCAAGGAGATATCCATTGCTTAAGTAACTGCACGTAACTTTCAGTTTTTATTTGTGTGGTAAATGTTCCATCTTGTAACGATTTTTTTGGTCCCTAGCCAGGTTGCAAAAGGTAAAATCTAAATAAATTACGTTGCTTTAATGTGTATTCGAATACTAATTTGAAGAGTAATCTACCAAACTGATTAATTACATTTTGAGTCTGGACAGGGGCCCAAAATTGATCTCCCCCCCCCTGAGGTTTTCTGAAATGGCGTTACTGGACGACTTCCTTTTTTTAGCTATTTCATAGTCACGAAGTTTTGAGTGTAATAAGTGATAATTTCTTTAAGTTTTGTCTCCCATTCACCTCAGCAGAAGGATATCCTACAGTTTTTGCCAAATCAATTATTTGAAAGAGTTAGTGTCTGATTGATTATTAGCTGTATTTATCATAGGATCATCAATAGCTTGCGATTTATGTTCGCCATTCTGTTCAGTATTTTCAGAGAAAAGTTTCGAGCACCCGAACGCACTGTAATGATCCAGATAGTCCATTGTGTGGAATTAATTAAAAAAACTTTCCGAAAAATAAGTTTTTCAAGGAAAAGTAAAGGCTATTTTAAACTTAAGCTCTGCAGATGCAAATACCTTTTAAAATTCAAACTCAAGACGACCAGAAATTACTATTAAAGAATAAATGAAACCCAAAATGAACAGAAATTAAATAAACAATCATAGCAAAAACATACAACAAGTAATAATATAAATGAATAAATAGAACTAAAGCGAGTAATGCTTAAATTGAATATGAATATCAAGCTTAAAATGAAAAACAATATTTTCCTATTGAAGTATAAATGAAACTTAAAACGAACAGAAATTAAATAAACAATCAATGCAAACAAACATACAATAGATATTAATTTAAACTAATAAATAAACCTTAAAACGAGTGAAACTTAAATTGAATATGCAAATCAAGCTTGAAACGAACAAAAATCACCACCAACAAGAGTTTGGGTGTGACCTCCTCACACTGTAAATTTCTAAAACCTACCGCGTCATTGGCGCTTTACTGAAAACCAATTTTATGACAAAAATTTTCTTTTGTACCTGATATTGAAAATAAACATTAAAATTATAGCAACATTTTGAACTGATGAGCTTTCAGCAATTAATATCAATATACATCAAATATTCAGTTTAATTTATTAGCTCTTTTTAAAGTTGTTAAAGACGAATATAGTTTCCCTACAAACAAGCGATATTGCCTCCTTTCCTAGCTGTAAATAAAAACCAAAAGCCTACTGCGTCATTGGTGCTTAACTGAAAACGGATTATATTACAAATATTTTTTTTTCCAGTTCTTACGGTATTGAAAATAAAAATACAATTACAGTGAAACAAATTCTTGAACTGATGGATCTTTCAACAATTAATATCATTAGACATCAAATATTCAATTACATAAAGAAAGAAAAACGAGCAAAAATGGGGTTTTTATAGGCCAAATGAAGATACTGAAAAAACGAAGCGAATATTTCGAGAGGACAAACGCCTCTCTTCTTCAGCGCGAAACGAAGTATCAATAAAAGCCAAAAATTAAAAGAATTAAAACCAAATACCTAACAACCATAAAAGCGAGTTATTCGCCAATATCCGCGATTTGCACAAAATCCAAAAAATATGATCTGCCATCGACGGATACTAGCGAACAACTGAACAAAAGAAAGGAATTAATTCATTCACTCGAAAAACAAAACGAACCAGCAATTAAATAAGTTGGAAAACTATGTCATTTGATTTCGGATTTTAATTAAGGCATTT
>JAQQPU010022874.1:3612-13667 GCA_029168905.1 Artemia sp. Kazakhstan ARC1039
ATATATATATATATATATATATATATGTAAAAATTTAATCACTTGTGATGATCGGGAATCAACTTGCTCAGATTTTAAAAGTGCTTAAGAAAAATACTGGCTTCATCCGCTTGTTGTATAGCCTCCTGCGATTGGCTAGGTGTTAAAGACACTTACCAATCATATAAACTAAGATTCTTTCAGTCTATCAGTGGGTCAAATCAACTTAGATGTAGTTTATTATTTCCAGCTGTGTCCCAAAACTTTAAATTCTCATTAGAAATTGGTATAAGCGGTAGAATCATAGCAAAAGCTAATGGCTCGGTAATGGCTCGGATATTTGACTTTCTTATCCAACGTCTCAAAAGTAGCTTTTGTTGGTTTGCTAATTATTATTTTGTTGGTTTGCTAGCTATTTAAATTATTTGATAATTATTTTTATATTATATAGTTATCTTTATAATAATCATTTATATAATATATTATTTAATAATAATATTACATATTGTATCAATTATTTAATTAATTTTGTTGGTTTGCTAATTGTTTAAGGTTATTGCAGGCTAAGGGGCAAGATGAGTTCACTGTGAGTCGTGCAGAAGGCTACATAGGTGTTCTTATCGATGATCTCACTACCCTTGGCACAAATGAGCCCTATAGAATGTTTACAAGTCGAGCAGAATTTCGATTGAGCCTTCGCCCGGATAATGCAGATTTGAGATTGACGGCAAAAGGTACCCTTTTCTTCAGAGTTTTTGCTTCTTTCTCTACTAGCCGATAATGAAGCTCCAGGCGTGTAAGCAATACAGACCCTTTGAGCCCTTTTCCCCTCCATAGAGTCATTACATTTATACGAATTTCTTTACAATTATTACTTAGTTTTTGTATAATTCTTTTTTTACGGTTTGGCAACTTTCCTTCTCTTTCTCCCCTAGGAAATAAATTCTTGGGCTTATGCCTGATATGTTGTATGCTTCCATTTGACAAACAAATACGCGTTCAAAAAAAAGTGTATATTCAAAGATGTGCAAAAGTCTAGATATTGCGATCATATATACAGCGATTGTCATCATTAGAAATACCAAAGTATTGAAATATTAACCTTTGTAAATACAGAAGCGTTAATACGAAATACAAATAGTCAATTTTTACAAGGGCCATGGGGAACAGGGGGTGTCGTTTGGGGGTGGCAAGGGGGGAGTTGCCCACCCCCCCCCCAATAATGTGGAGAAAAAAAAATTATACATCAGATGCCCTTTGACTATCCAGATATGGACCTCTCTTGCCCCCCTTCCCCCAATAAAAATGCTGGAGATTCGCCCCTGATGGGGAAGGTACCTTTCCCTGAAAGAAACAGCTGTTTTTCCAAATTTTCTTAAAGATCTTGAAGAACCCAATTTTTCTTTGGGGAATTTCAGGGAAGTCCCCAAATCAACTTCGAAAATAATTGGGCATTCAAGTTTCTTTATCCATTTTAATAATTGTCATACGAACGAAATCTTGAAAATGGTGGGTATATGAAAGGAAAAATTTGGTCAAAATTTTGGATCTGGAAGAGAATAGGAAACTAAAGAGCTAAATTGTGTAGTAGGAGTATTAGTGAAAGCTAATGGTGACTATGATTGCTTGGAATATTGAGAGGCGAAGATTCCATCTTTGAATTCAGGATGGCAAAAACTTCATTACTGATGTTTGATATTACCCTTGGATTTACTAAAGGAAATTTGATTTTTTATCACATAGATTAAAAAAATTACAAAGAATTCTAAAAAATAGTCAAATTTTTTCCTCAGCTAAAGACTCCGAGTTTTAGTGATTTATCCAAAACAAATTTCTCTTAGTTTGATATAGACTTTATATTTGTGATAATTGCCTGAAGGGGACCAATTTGCTTTTGGTAAAGCCTAAAATTGAGTTTATTATGAAGTATTAGTTTGTATTTCATAACGTTGTTTTTATTCCCTTGATTTTTTTTTCTCACATCCTGGTTTTATTCAATATTTAGATAGGCCTGTAAATTTATTTAGGTGAATGTATTATAAGGTATTATTAGACACGGAATACAAATTGTCAATCTTTACAAGGACCATGGGGAAGGTACGTTTTCAAATTCTGTAATTTTTCCATTCTTAAAGATAGTATTTGTTATTGAAAAACATGGACATAAGTCATAGGGGAGTTTTTTGTAAGGGGGGATTGTCTAGTGAATAGGATTGATGTCTGGATAGCAACAATTTCTTTGGATCAATTTGAGTTGGCGAAAGAGAAGGTTGTGTGTTTTCCAATATTGTTCGGACTATCCCATGGAATTAGGAGCTAAAACACATGAAAGACAGAGAAATCCTAAAGTCTCCAGCTCTGAATATACCGCAACTGTTTGTGGAGACTAAAGTAATATGTGGTTCATCGTTTCATCCCCGCTCTCTTTGCCTAAAAGGACCATGATAGACTCCGTAGAGCCAAGTCTGTATAAGCACTAGATTTGCAAAGCTAATCTTAAAATCAGATCAACTGTAGACACCAGAACGGAAGTTTTTCAGTTTCTAGCTTCACAATAATGAACAGGAGAATGAGGGAAGGTCACAGCTCGCAGGGGACTTCTGGTCACTGTAGATTTCGAATAAGCAGTAATTTCACGTGGAATTATTATTTTTTAAAGTTTCGAATAAAATTATTGATGCAAGACACGTTCATAGTACGTTTTGCTTTTATTTCTTTACTTGGTTTCATGCTGATTTTGAACTGTAGTGTAGAAATGAGATTGATGGGGAAAGAGATTGAGATTGACAGCCTAACCCAGTGAGGTTGATGGGAAAAGCAGTGTGTTTTTTGGCTGTGACACAGCTCACTAAAGGGGTACCACTAATTTGCTTTAGAAAAATACTTCGTTGCCAAACTAATTTCCTAACTTTTCCTTTGTGTTTTTATCAGTGGTGTCAATTAACGGGTGGGGGGATAAAAAAATTTGCAAATTTTTCCTACAAAGTACCAAAGAAGACGTTTTTCAATGTAATTGCCCACAAGAAAGGTATTTTCCAAAATCTAGCCAATCCCCTAAATTGAGACCACTGGTTTGTGTCCTTCGAATCTTGATGAAAGTTCTATCTAATTTACGCTTTAAAAGCTATAATTTCCCCTAAAAAGTATACTGTCTCGATCCAATTATCCCCCGTCATCCTTCGCGTAATGTCTCTTTAGTAGAGATAAATTTTCGTGTTGTGTATATCTTAAAAGGCAGCATTATCTATGCTCTCTTAATCCACTAAAGGTTATTAGGCCTGAAATGGGGTTAGCTCTCCATGTAGAATTAATTTGATTACAACTTAGTTTTCTATTTGAATATTGGCTTCTTGTTTCTCTCAATTTGCTTCAAATAAATAACTGTGGATGCCTTTTATTAGCATAATAAAGGATGGGGCTTAAACTATTAGATTACAAGGAAGGAAATTTGAGTTTGACGATTCTTGCCAGAGCTTTCAGTCTTATTTTACTTCGTTGGCCTTTTCTGATACTTAAAGGACTGTTTTATAAACTACCTGGTATGGGCTAGCACTGCCAGTGAAACGGAAATGTGGTGAAAGCACCGTTTCTTGAGTAACAATGCACCAAATATGCCATTTAAGTAAAAATTAGCTTCGAGATATACCCCCCTGGATATTTTAACCGAGACTTTGCTTCTTTTAAATCCTTTCTTACAACCCCTTTCCGACCCCATTCAGGGACGACCTGCTTTTTTACCCCTATAGTCAGGGAGCCACATGAAATGTTGACTTGAAAGGTTTTGGGTGATCAGCAAGCAGCAGAAGGTTTGAGAGTGCAATCTGATGTAATCAATCATGCTGAATACGAAAATCAACGTTATATATTTGACAAATGGGTGCTACATTCCCATTTCTTCAAATTCCCTAAAATTCGATCTCAACTGACAAAATTGCCTTAAAATTAACAATAAATTCCCAACTGCTCCTAAACTGCTCAATATTTAGTCAAATTGAAGGAAATTATTAAAGTTCAATAGTGTGTTCCCAAAATTACTTTATCACCTGCTGTTCAATTGTAATCTTTAAAATTCGACTAAAAATATACCATTATTTATAGCGTTTTGGGAGAAATTTTGATCCATCTTGAAAACTTGGCTTCATAAGGTGTATTTTTTACTAATTGACTAGGGAGGAAATTTATTGTTCTACAAAATAAGGTATCTGGAAACTATATAACCCTTTTTATTTTTGAACTATTAGTGAATACGTGGAGTGACCCAATTTTTTGGTCGGATAAACATAGGCAATTATCCAGCACGAATACGCCTGTCTAAGTGCATCTCTGTTACTTAGATGAATAGAAAAACTCTGTCAAAGCAATAGAATATATGCACAAGCAAGCTCCTGCTACTTAAATGGAGCCTGATGCAAGATATATAATTACTGATGGTATGTTTTACGTGGGAAACTTATGAAAAAATTGAAGTTTCAGAAATGACATTTCCAAAAAATTCCATAAATGGAATAGAAACGTTCCCTGTCATCCCTAAATCTTATTCAGCCAGGAAAGTGTGGTAAGATTTATCTAAAGCAAAACATGCAGGTGACTGCAAAATGCGTATATCTCATCGGTTTGCCATTAATCAGAATGATTCCACTTCAGACTTTTTTGCAATCTGGCTTCTTTGTAGAGCGTTGCCAACGCAGCTTATGAATGTGTCGAATGACTCAGCAGAATCTCCGCCTTAATTTGTTTTAAAAGAAATTTCCTCAGGTACATATGACAATAAGGATGATATTCTTATTACTAAAATTGGGTACCAGCCAGTGGCTCCCCACTCTCCCTCTAATCCAGCAGTAGTGGAAGAACCCATTAAGACTTTCAAGACTGTTAGAAAACTAAGATCGAGTTTCCACTATTGTCACATGTGACGAGGCTATGTATGAAAAATGTAGATGCTGTGAGAGCGAAAAATCCGCCAGTATATTCTGACGTTGTCCATCGGAATGGGTGGTCTCAATATTTTCATGAACTTTATGGATGCGATTGGCTATATAATGACGCCCTCTGGTTTAGAAGAGCTGATTTATGAGGCGGGAAATCCACTAAAAGGAACCACAAAGAAAGTGATCAGTGGAAAACCATATTGTAAAGCCCTTGCTGCTCATACCTTAGTTCTTGATGTTATATCTCTTCTGTACTGGGAAGCTTATGAAGATTTTAGCATCGAATGAAAGGATTTGTCGTTTATTACTATTTTTGATGAAACTGAAGGCCTGCTAAAGAACTCGAAAATCTCAAAAAATTTCTCGATACTCTCATTGATAATAACATTCAGTGTGCTAGTAAAAACTTGCC
This sequence comes from Artemia sp. Kazakhstan ARC1039, assembly GCA_029168905.1. Lineage (NCBI taxonomy): Eukaryota > Metazoa > Arthropoda > Branchiopoda > Anostraca > Artemiidae > Artemia > Artemia sp. Kazakhstan ARC1039. The sequence goes on from JAQQPU010022874.1 coordinate 8,932, forward strand.
ACATCATCCGCCTGGTTGGAAATGTTTGAGAATTCCTATGTATGCTCAAAAACCCACAAGTTTTGGAAACTATAAAAATGAGACACCCTCAGGGTACATTCGACATTCTACAATAAACTGTTCAAGTGAAAAGGCGAAATGCCAAATTCCATTCCATATCTCCTGTTCATGCGATAGAGTCTACTAATACTTTGGATACAAAGAAAAAGAATGGATTGACAGGGTTTACCATGAATGAGTTGGGACTTGTGAAGTGGACTTTAACTCTTCCTTTTTGGGCCTCAGTGTCAGTTAAATTCATCGAGATGTTATGTATCTCGCCCCACAGTGAGTTTAACACCGCTCACCACGAAGATCGCCCTTCCTGTAACAGCAAAAAGCATTTGTTAATGTGAAGTATGTTCTGGAATCTAGGCTCAACCCTTTTCGATGTGATAATGAAGATTTGCTCAATATTCTTACTCTTGACACACTCGGTAATGAGATTGCTGACAGTCTTCTCGATGTGCGAGCTATTGGAAACAGAGCACTTGAGTTATGGAAATAAAGCTGTCTTTAGCGAGGTAAATGTCTTGAGTAATGAGCAGGTGAAACAAAAAAGAAAACCCGAACTTTTAGTGCTGTGAGCAGTTTCATCAATGCTGAACTTCAAACTATCAAAAGGCTATTGGTGAGTACTGACGTTACTAGCGAAGCAGGGCTTCACAATCTGAAGAATTTTGTTTCATGAGCTTCTCCTGTATGCACCTTCCATATTTGATAAGTGCCATTTCTGGGAAGATTGTAGTCTGGTCAAGAACCAAGTCAGCTCTTCTGGAGTATCTGAAAACTAAACCTATTTTGAATGAGTGGCCTGTTACCACGGAGATTATTAAGGAATCAACTCAATAAATGGTAGTAGACATAATGCCGTACTTCAACACCGATTTAGAGCTCAGAAACCATTGAGAGGCATGCAAAACAAACGTCTCGACTCTTGTGTCTTAACTGCATATCCTTTTAGAACTGCATATCCTTTTAGATAGATATGATGGAATATTTGGATATTGTGACACCGAAGGCTATGTGATCTGCTTGAAGGAATGGGTCCTTACAAATTTGCAGCATTTCTAGGTAGACACTCAGAACTAGATCATTGGAACTCGATACTATCAAATTCCAAAGCAAAAGGAAAAATGACTAAACTTTCATTTGACGAATTTAAAGACTTACTTCTTGCGATGCAAGAAGCTTTATGTTTCTGCCTCTCTGAAGGCTTTCAAGACCGGAAGAAAATAGTGATGTTCAGCAGAAGTGGAAGTATTGATAATGGCTTTGGACAGTGTTTGAGTTTTAACAGAAAAAGGCGGATACTAGAGCTGTGTTGCACACGGACTACTAGAAGAGGGGTATCAGTATTGTATATGTCGATGCAAATGACAAACACGTTGTTGCCCTTTTGCTTTATCATTATAAGTTATTACTTAGATACCACTCAAATCGTGACAAACGGAAAGTTTATCTACAATCAATGAATATTCAGTGCCTGTGCTTTGCAGGAATTTACCAAACGATCTGTGTTTTTTATCTGCCTCCTTCATACACTTTTGGGCCGTACTTAGTTGGTTTTATGTTCTCTAAAGGAAATTTGTAGATTGCATCGAAAAATGTCGATTGCAGGAACTGATTGCTTTACTTGGGGAAAAGATAGAGAGGTGTAGGCTTGATCCTTCTGTGCAAGAAAGCTTTATTTAAATTTGCAGGAAAGTCATCCTTACATCTCCTTATGACTTTTGGATATATTCATTCCCTCCAAAGCTGGAGCTCAAATATTTGCCGCCATCTGACACTACCTTTCAGTACTATGCTGTACGACCAAACTTTGTTTGCTAATATGCACATGGCTCGAAATAGCTAGCAGTCGCTGTTAGAAGCAGTCATAGCATAACATTCGGTTATTCGTCAAATCCTTGAATATTTGAAGGATTTTTTTTTTATAAAAGAAAACATTGAAATTGCGAATTTCAAGGTCATCAGCATTGTAGGGTACTCGCAGTCAATCTTATCGATAGTAGTAAGGGTGTACGCACTTTAAAATATACATTGAATTACACGTGGATATGTGTGCAGTTTAACCGGTACATTGGCTTACCAGGGTCACTCACCTATTGCTATGAACGGTACATTGGCTTAGCAGACGGGTTTTTATGAGGTAACACCCATTTTTTGGGGGTCAATCGGTGAGAGAGAGTGGCGCTCACACTAACTTGATTAGTAGTTGGATTCAAATATAATGAGTAATTTTCATTGTAGTTCATATTAGTAAGAGAATAGAATTCAGAGAGAGAATAGTTTATTTGAGAGGATATTAGTGGAGAAAAATGAGTGGTGCATTTACATTATTGGAGATTAATGATGGAACCGACAGCAGCAGCAGCAACGATATACGAGTAGCTAATGTAGCTGTGGAAATAACCGCTGGCTGTAGACTATGCCTTGAATGGGATAGTATGTATGCTAGATACGTAATATCATTAAGCAAGTTTAAGCAGGATGAGCAACTATGTTTTGCTGGAAAAGTGAATATTCTCCATATAAATAAACTTCGGTCAGGATTAGATGTCCTATCGAAATATATTGATGAGAACAAAATGCATCAGTGAATATTATTATTGTAATTATGTTCAATAAAAATGTTTCTAAATCAATGGTATTTTTTTCTTTCTATAGTAGACTAGCGTATATTTTCTAGAGTACAAAAAGAAATTCTGGTTAGTCTGAAGTTGGTTGTGAGAGAGTTAGGACTCTAAAAAATGGATAGATTCGAGAAAGAGCGAATCATGAGGAATCTAGTTCTTATGGAAAAAGTTTGATTCTAGATGATGATTTTCTAGAGTTGTCTATTCAAAGGAAGATATTTTCTCGGGGAATGCTTGTTGATATAATGAAAACTGATATTGATCACGACACGGCAAAATGGTATTGTGGATATGCATTTAAACATTAGTTTTTAAATTTAGGACTTTTTTCATGAGAAAGATGGTGCTCAGGGATAATTTACTCCTCTCTCTCTCTCTCTCTCTATCTCAGATAATTTTTGTTGTTGCTAGCTCAGTTTCATTGTGGTAGTGAGAGTGTCAACACATGACAAAATGTTCCATACATGTCCGTTATGTATGTACTCACTGGGCAGCTGGTCATCATCATGCGAGAATTGCACAATGATTGAGGAGTATGATGAAAAGTGTAGATTATGCAACCCTTGTAAATTGCATAGAGGATATGCTGTACAAATTAAAGGTTGTAATTCCTGTCTTGAAGAGGTGTGTGACTCTCATCCTAGAGGCCACCTATGCTCCAATTGTCATTATGATAAATGTAATCAGTGGGAGAATACATATCCCGGTATGATTGGAAAGAATCCTAACCGTGATTTTAGTTTATTGCTACGAGATTGGTATCGTCGTGGTTTTAGATTGTTCTGGGAGGAGGAACCGGGTCAACGATTCAACTGTTGGAACAACAAAAAAATATGGTTTCTACGTCATCGTTGTGAAGACACTGGGTGTTATGATTATAAGCCCACTGATTTTTATTTGGCTGTGACGGAATGTGATTCGACACTTGAGGACACTGTTTGTGAAATTGCTTCAAATAAGCAAATTGAAACATGTGAATTCTATAGAATGAATGAGAATAGTATCATTGACTATACAAAGAGATATGACAAGAGTGAAGTCACACTCTACTGTAGAAAATGTGACCCTGACATTGCAGTACATCAGGATCAGTACACTGTGAATTCAGATAATCTACCTGCACTAGTTGTTGTCGACAAATACCTAGTAGTGGATGAAATCTAAAGAGTAGAAAAGTCGTTTTATCATGTATATAAATTTTTTTTATTAATAAACAATTTCACATACATCTTTAGAACATTTTATTCTTAGGGCACTAAAATCAATATTAAATACACTTGTAAGTATATTCTCCACTAGAAAGTCGTTCAATTGAGGTAAGTCAACGTAGATGTTGAGAAACTGCTTGTAGGTTTAGCCACGACATCTGAACATGAAAAAGAGTAGTGCATGAAAGCCACATGTCTTAGTCGTTAAATCCTGTACTCTTCGTTGATTTTGAATAATGGTTTTCCCCCTGTATTTTCTATAATTTCGTCTGAAAAATAGGAGTTCACGCTTAAAAAGTTCTATTAAGAGCTATTTTTATGGAAATGGTTCATTTTTGAACCAAAACCACGCTTTTCTGACTGAAAATATACATTATAATCAGAGAATCATGTATTGAAGATATTTTCTATAATTTCGTCTGAAAAATAGGAGTTCACGCTCAAAAAGTTCTATTAAGAGCTATTTATATGGAAATGGTTCATGTCTTTAGCAAAGTTAGCCATAGCTAGTTGAAACTCTGCATAAATATCTTCATTTTTAGCCTAATTGCGTAGGTACTAAAGGAACATTGAACATTCTTTCTGATTTTGTGTGTTTTCGCAAGAAAATAGCTGGTCTTTAGCAAACTTAGCCATAGCTAGTTGAAACTCTGCATAAATATCTTCATTTTTAGCCTAATTGCGTAGGTACTAAAGGAACATTGAACATTTTTTTCTAATTTTGCGTGTTTTTCCCAAGAAAATAGCTGGTCTTTAGCAAACTTAGCCATAGCTAGTTGAAACTCTGCATAAATATCTTCATTTTTTTAGCCTAATTGCGTAGGTACTAAAGGAACATTGAACATTTTTT
>JAQQPU010022875.1:0-13666 GCA_029168905.1 Artemia sp. Kazakhstan ARC1039
AATAAGGTCTTAAAACACCCCCTCTGTTAATCCTTACTCCTACCAATAAGAAATGTCTCCTGAATAGTAACACACTAATTGTCAAATATCCTAAAAATAGAGTTTTTAGGGTTTCAGCCCCCCCCCCATTTTTCACAAGACTGGTGAAATTTCAGGGATTGTGAATTTGAATAAGATTTTTGTATAGTGTTGTAAAACTTTAGTGTAACGAGCAACCGGTAGGAGGATGAGGAAGCCCCTAATATATTGTTTCTGTCTGTTTAAGTTTCAATATTGTTCCTTACTTTTTTTGAAAAAAATTGGAAAAAAGATTGGAAAAAAGATTTTGGAAAAAGCTTTTTTTGGAAAAAAGATTGAAAAAAGTGCTTTGTAAATTCAATTTCCGACAGTTTTTGCAAATAAGGCTTGAAATTACACCCCCTCCCCCTTCGCGGAACATTACCCCTGCCAATAAAAAAATTCTCCCAAAAATATAATGTGTAACATGAATGTGTAACAAATATGTTTAACAAATAGTACCACCCGGAATAGATTAGGGTAATAAGTTGGAACTGTCAGGGAATACTTCAAGAAAAACGTCAATTGACCAAAAGTGTAGAGGGGTAAGTAGAACTAAATTAAAACACACTATAAACATATAGGTTATCCAAACGGCATATTGGCAATATCATACAATCGGCTAAATGTATTAAGTTGAAACTTCCAGGTTTCGATGAGGGGGGTAGAGACCAAAAGGCAATGTTTTAATACGACTGCTGCTACTAGTACTAGTGCTATTACTTTTAAAGGGTATGAAGTTGAAATTTTCAGAGAATGCTAAGGGAGGAAGTTGAACTGAATCACAACACGCTAAGTTGAAACTTACAGGTCTTGTTTTGGAGGATGCTGGACTAACCGAAAGGTATTATTTACATCCTACTACTTCTGCTGCTACTCCTACTAGTACTGCTGCTACTACTATTATTTCTGCTGTTGAAGTATGGCCGCTACTAATATTTATACTGCTACAACTGCTACCATTTTCATTGCTATTACTACTACTAATGTTAAGTGGTAGTACTAGGTATTTAGGTGAAAATTTTGGGGAATGTTGAAACAATGTTGAACTAAATGGAAACATACTATGTGCTTACAGGTCGTCTAGAGGATGCATTAGCAATGCCCCAGGATCGGTCTTTAATTTTAAGCTGAAACCACGACGACTGCACTACTGAAACTACTACTACTGCAACTGTTGCTACTACTGAAGCTGGACATGTTAACTTGAAGCTTTCAAGGAATGTTTAGGCGGATGTTGAACTAAATCAAAGAGAACCATGAGCAATTGTCAGATTGTCAGAAAGGTGTAACAGCAGTATCTCAGGAACGGCTTAAATTATTAAGTTGGAACTTGCAGAGTATGTTGTGACGGATTTTAAACTAACCAAAAGGGTCTATGTGTATACTACTGATACTGCTGCTACGACTGCTGTAGCCATTAACATTTTGAGATAGCCATTTTGTTCAGCATAGTTTTAAGGTCCGGTAACTACATCTCTGGGGATGCTGGGGATGTAAACTCCCACGTCCCTCAGAGCAAGGACTGTAAGTTATGCAATTTACACAATGTTTGCTTTTGGTTTTTATTATTAGGAAATTGTGCATGTTTGGCCTTTGGTGTTCAAAAAGACCAAGATCATTCAAGTGACGTTTTCAAAGGATGCTAAGGAGAGTGTTAAATTAAATCAAAACATGCTATGTGCATACATGCTGTTAAAAGGGGGAAACTCAGGAAAGACAAAGGGTATTCAGATGAAGCTTTAAGAGGACGTTGAGGGGTATGATTATTTATCAAGTGTATTTTGAGGGGATATTGTGTTAACCAAAAGGCACCATGTGCTTGCTTGTTACCACTGTTGCTACTATTGCAACTACTACGACTACTACTTCTACTGTGGCTAAGGATATTAAGTGAAACCTTTAGGGAACAATTAGGGTAATGTTAAAGTAAATAAAGATAAACTGTTTGCATTCAGGTTGCCCAAGTGACGGATGAGAAAATTTATAGAATAGGTTTCATAGAATAGGACATTTTAATGAATAGGTTAGAGTATTTAGTTGAAGCTTTCGGACCGGGTGAGAGGAGCGTTGAACTAACCAAAAGACACTCTGTGCATGCTGCTGCTAATTTCACTACTGCTAGTTCCACTACTATGACTATTATGGCTACGACAACTGCTATTGAGGCTAAGCGTGGGAAATTGAAACTTTGAGGAAACGTTTAGGGGGATTTTGAACCAAATAAAAACACACTCTTTACAAACAGGCTTCCTATTACTTCTAGCGCAACTACTAATACTACTACTGTGGCTGCGGGTATTTAGGAGATATTTTCAGAAAATGTTGGGGAAATGTTCAATTAAATTGAAACACTCTGTATTTGTGCAATTTCCGCTTTTCCGCGAAAATTAACTTTCCGCGTTTCATTTTGTTGTTTTTCTTCGGCACTCTCATTGAATATATTTTTCCGTTTCGTGCTGAAGAAGAGAGGCGTTTGTCCACTCAAATATTCCCTTTGTTGTGTTTTGTCGATATTTTCATTTGGCCTTTAAAAACCCCGATTTTCTAGTTTTTCTTTCTTTATGCTAGTCGTAGTAGTACTACTACTGTTTTTAGTACTAATATTACTAAGGCTATGAATTTTAATATGGAACTTTCAGGGACTGTTGAGGGGGATGTTGGGCTAAATCAAAAGAGGGGCAGATCCAGGATTTTTTTAGGTGAGGGGGTACAAAATGGGTTTATCCGGTAAAAAAATTAAAGGGGGGGGGGCACAAAATAGGTTGATCCGATAAACTTGCGTTAGGAACAACCTTAATTAACGCAAACTTGGGTTAATTAAGTAAATTACACTACTTTAGACTACGTTAAGGGGGCGCGCGCTTCCTTCGCCCCCTCCTGGATCCGCCACTGAATCAAAACAAATTAGGTGCATGAAGGTTACCAACAGGATCAGAATTATCACAGAAACGACTTAAAGTATTAAGTTGAAACTGTCAGGGAATAAGGAGGATATGTTGCACTACATTAAAAAGGTACAATGTGAATACCGTCACTGCTGACTTCTAATACTACTACTGCTACCACTAATACTACTTCTGTTGCTCTTACATTTACTTCTTCTAGGGTCCAGAGTATAAATGGTATAGGGTATATCTAATATCCTAGAATAGTGTATAAAGTAGAATCATGGACAGTTTATGTTGCTTTAAAACTAAATCAAAAGGCATCATGTGTATGCTGGTTGCCAGTAAGGCGTCTGAGCAATATCTCAAGAATCCCCAAGGGTATTAAGTTGAATTCTTCCAGACTACTACATTTACTACTTGTGTGCTTACAATTGAACTTAATCAAAAGAGTTTAAGTGTATCCAGGTTGTCAAACTAGCATAGATGCAATGTTTTGGGAATGGTATTAAGTTTTGTTTTCAGGAAAACTTAAGGAGGTGTAAAACTAAATTAAGCAATACTATGTGTGTCCAGATTTTCAAAAGAGCGTATGGTGTTTTTTTTTTATTTTATTTTTTATTTTGTTATTTTCTTTTCTCTCTGAGTTTCATTTGTGATGTTAAAAATTATTGAAAAATTAAAAAAGAAGATTTAAAACATTCTTTTTAGTCTAGTAAAATGTGGTGTGACGTCAAAAAAATTGCTATACGAATTATTATTTCACTACCCAACCAAAAAATATGTGATGATTCTGAAACCAAATAGTTTACCACTATAGCTCTTTCACAAATTTGAGTTTTTTAGGTTGAGGTTGAGGGTGAATTTTTAATGCAAAGAACGCCGTCCTGAAAAGACAAATCTGGATTTAGGAAGTGGTTTAGGGGTTTGATTTAACATCCTTACATACATCAGAACATTAAAGCAACTTGGATTGAGATTGGAGAGAGTGAGATAGTCTCTGATCCAAATTTGAGGTCCATAAAAGTCTTGCTTTTTTGAAAATCATTATTGTCCAAGAGTTTCGAAGGATTTTAACGTCTCTGATTCTTTGTCTGCTAATTCTACTTCTAACTGATGCTGGTAGAGGTTGAAGCAGACAAAGAGGTAGAATTAAGGCACAAGAATTCAATTTTACCTAAGACTACGATTGTCTCGGAGCAGAATAATATTTTGCATATCGAATACTTTATACTTTCTTTGACTGATTAATATTTTCCCCTTTTCTTTGAGGGTTAATTAAAAACCCTTTTTCCACAGAATAAGTTTTTCAAAGAAAAGTAAAGAACTCCATTAAACAAAAATGAGCAAAAATAAAATCAAATAATCTAACAAGTGTGAAACTACCACAAATGAGCATCGCGAGTCAAACTCAAAACGAGCAGAAATTAACACAAGTTGGGCTCAAAACCCTTATGCCTTCCCAAGGCCAGAACATAATTTGCACTTTAATGAAAAAATGCAAATGTTTATACTTTTATAACTTTAATAAATCAAATAATATTGACATTATGATTACTAAATATCAGTTTATGTATATTAAACTGACAATGCACATTTGTTGGAACCCTTGGTCCCAGTTTGTTTAGATAAATGTCCCTCCCAGATTCCTTTCTTTTGCCCCTTAATTATTTTCCTTCCCCGAGTAATAAATATTAATTTTCCTTTTATTTTTTGACGCCAATTTGGGTACTTTTAATTGCGTAGTCGCTTAATAGACCACGAGGTAAGAAATTGCGCACTTAGGGAGGTTAACCAGTAAGTTAATAAGTCCTAGGATTGGCTGGAAGAATTCATTTACCACCCCGTACCCCATGTCGCAGACGCGCGGCTAGCGGAGCGGGCTGGGAGAAAGAGTCCTTTTTTTAATTAGCTCTTATACAGCGTGAAGTGAACACAGTAAGACTTTTTCTTATGCTATATTCTCTTTTAACTTTTCAGCCTAGGTCGAGTCTAAAGAGATAGGTTAGAAATCTTATCGGTAAACTTTGGCTTTTAAAAGTGGCCCTGGACCATCCGATCACGCTAGTATATACGGAACCGTTGGAGTAACCGCGGAAATCCCACTATTTTGGGCCGACGAGGGATCTCCCCCTCCAGTAAGTGGCATAGCAACTCTTTGCGCCATTTTTGCCTCCAATAAGTGGTGCCAGCGGTACTTACACTCCAATAAGTGGTGGCAACAAATTAAAGAGCCATCAGTAAACCTGATAGTAAAAAGAATTTCGCGTTTTTCGAAGAGACAAGTAATTTAGCCTACAAGAGTAGCCTATTGTGGGTACATATATAAAAAATCGAAAAGAGAAATTTTTTATTGTATTTGTGCCTAGTGGAATAACAATAAGTAATAAAATTTAAAAATCAATAGATCACGCGAATAATAATTAACTTGTAAGACAAGGGAGGCTGCGCCACCCACGTAGAATCGGCAAATTAAAAGGAAATAATTTTTCACAAAAAAATAAAAAGAGACATTAATAAAAGGATTTTCATTTGAACGGAAGACGTTAAATAAACCTTGAAATAATGGCAGACAAACGAAGAATTCAGACAAGATCTACCGCGGTAAAACAAAAATCAGATTCAGACACACAATTGTATGCGACTCCCGCTGGAAATACCATAAGAAAAACACCATCAAATAGAGCCATATATCACTCAACAGGTGAAATAGACATTTCTGGGACGTGTGAAGAGGAAATCTTCAAAACAAAATCAGTAATAGAGCGATCTCCGGTACGAACCAGAGAAGAAGAGAAAAGTCTAAGACAAATGCAGAAAGTATTACTCGCAGATAGAGAAACCCGAACAAAAGAAACAGTGGCGATAATACATGATGAAAAATCATTACATGAAAGAACGGGTAAAACAAAACAAACTCACCCTTCAGAGAAGGTACAAAAAGTAGGGGAGTTGGGGGGAGAAGAAAATATTATACAACGAGCAGACTCAGAAAACGAATTAAGAGAATATAAAGACAGTGAGATTCAGAGTAGGCCAAGTAGCAGGAGTAGTAGAAGTTCAATTTCCAGCAGGAGTTCACGAAAAAGCACTCAAATAGATATGACACAACAACTTTTAAATTTCATAGAGAATGAAAGATTAGCCAGAGTACGAAAAGAGGAGGAAGATAGAAAAGAAAGAGAACGAAAGGAAGAGGCTGATAGGATAGCCAGAGAAAAAAAGGAAGAGGCTGATAGTATAGCCAGAGAAAAAAAAGGAAGAGGCAGACAGAGAGGAAAGAAAATACATAATGGAAATGATTGCAGGGATAAATTCTCAAGAGCCTCAGAAAGCGTCAACAATAGAGGTAATGCAGGAAATAAACCTGCAACCAATGAAAGAAAATGAAGATGTACATTTATACATATAAAATTTTGAAAAAACGGCGGAATTAAGTGGGTTGCCGAGAGAAAATTGGGTGACAAGAATACAGCCCCTCCTTAACTACAAAGCACAAATTGCATATAAAGCATTACCAATGGAGTACTCAAGGGATTTTGAAAAACTAAAGCAAGCCATTTTTGAAAAATTTCAACTCTTCCCCGAGCACTTTCAAAGAAGGTTTAGAAGCGAAAGAAAACGAGACAACGAAACTTATAAAGAACACGGGTACAAATTGAAAGATATGTGCTTAAAACGGCTAGAGATAGAAAACTATACAATATTAGAAGACCCGGAAGAAATAAAAGATAAGATAACGGGAATAGTGAATAAAACAACGATGGAACAATTCTTAGAAAATACCCATCCAAATATAAGAATGTACTTAAAAGAGAAAAACCCACAAAAAATTGAAGAAATGTCCGAATTAGCAGACAGGTACACTGAAATTAGGAGGGAGACATTCCCAAAAAGAACAAGGTTAGGAGAAAATGGTAGGAAAGAATACCCGTACACAGAAAATAAAAAGAATGCTAGCCAAATATGGCAAACACAAGGAGAAGTAACATGCTACCACTGTAACTTGGGCGGCCACTATAGCACCAATTGCCCAAATAAAGACGGTAGAAAATACGGCCAAAAACAGGAACAGTATGACGTTACCTGTTATAACTGTAATAAACGAGGACATTATGCCTCAGATTGCCGAAGCGCGAGAAAAAATTACGACAAATTTCGATCCCAAGAGAATTGGAAAAAGTCCCAAACGTATAAGAGAACCGCAGGGGTTAAAAGCCCGGAGAATATGAAAACTTGCGCATTTGCAGAATCACACAAAGTATGTGGCGAACTAAATGGTAAATCGGTAGAAATAGCTATTGATTCCTGCAGTGACCAAACCTATGTATGGGAAGACTTGATAAAGAAAACCGACATAAATTACAAAAATAAAGTGGCATCGCTATGCTACTATGGAACATAAATGCCCGACAGCTCAGGTCATAATAGAATTAGCCAATAAAGAGGGAAATACGGTTAAAAAGGAATTAAAAGTAGGGGTTGTACCTACTCTTGCAGTAGACGTTTTATTAGGGGGAGATTTCGGAAATATCGAAACCTTTCTTGCATTAAAAGCAACCTCTATGATAAAAAGAGTAAGTGCGGTGACACGAAGTCAAGAAAAAAAAGGGAGGCTGTGCCACCCACTAATGAAAATGTTGATCAGAATATACAAAACCCATTTCAATTCAACGACGAGATGTTCATAAAGAATGCAAAACTAAGAAAACCAAAAGCAAAAAAAGGGCAGATAAAAAGGAATATAACCAAAACCAAGAGAAATTATTGACCATAGAAAAAGAACCAGAAAAGACCAAAGAGGAACTAACCGAAACACACGGAATAACTTCCGAAAAATTCGCAGAATTACAAACAAATGATAAAGATTGCAGAAAAATAAAACTAGCCCTAACGAATCAAAAGAATCCGCAATCTAAACAGTTTTCCAGTAATAGAAATCTACTTTACAAAATAATGGAGACTGGGGAAAACGCTAGAAAATTACAACTTTTGGTATCACATGAACTAAGGAAAGCGGTAATAAAGTTGGCTCACTCAAGCCCAACGGGGGGACACATGGGATCCCAAAGAACAAGAGATAGAGTCTTGCAGCGTTTTTGGTGAAAAGGATTAAGAAAAGATACTATCAACTTTTGTAAAAGATGCAAAGATTGTCAATTAGTCGCATACAAAAAACCAAAGGAAAAAGTTCCAATAAAAAAATACCCATTTTCGGCAAACCATTTGAGAGATTTTCAATGGACATTGTAGGTCCACTTCCGAAATCTAGCGCGGGAAACAGATTCATTTTAGTTATTAATGATCTGGCTACGAGATACCCAGAAGCTATCCCAATGCGAACAGTAAAATCACCAAAAATCGAAGAAGAATTAGCGAAATATGTCTCGCGTCACGGAATCCCGAAGGAAATTTTAACAGATAATGGAACCAATTTTATATCGACATACATCATAAAATTATACGAAATTCTTGGTATTAAACAAGTATTAACTACTCCATTTCATCCTCAGACAAATGGAGTGACAGAAAGATTTAACGGAACCCTAATTAGTATGTTGAGACGTTTTGTAAGAGATGATGTAAACCAATGGGACAAGATGCTTCCTTATGTCCGTTTTGCATACAGAGAAACTCCACACCAGGCTACAGGGTTCTCGCCATTTGAATTGCTATATGGGTCAAACCCAAGGGGGGTGTTAGACATTTTAAAGGAATCATGGGAGAATGAGGATAAAAATGAAGAAACAGTGATAACCCACTTGCTATCACTACGAGAAAAACTGCATAAATACCATGAAATTGCAAAACAAGCACAGGGAGAATATGCAGAGAAAACGAAAACATGGTACGATAAATCCACCCGAATGCGCGAATTCACGGAAGGGGGGGAAGTCCTCATTTTATTACTAGACGGATATAATAAATTGGAAGTAGGGTGGAAGGGGCCGTTTAAGGTAAAAAACAAAATGAATGATGTAAATTATATGATAGAATTAGATGGAGCAAGAAAAAAGGAAGAAGTTTACCATGTGAATTTACTGAGAAAATTTAACAAGGAAAATGAAAATGAAAACCTCAAGGATCCGCAAAAGCGCTGTCTCATGATTTCGACCTCAGAATATGACGAGGGAAGTGCCCCTTTAGGTACAATAGACCCGGCAGAAACACATATAAACGCCATTGAAAGGGTTTCGGCAGAAACACATCTGAGCCTAGCTCAGAAATCCCAATTAAATAAGTTATTCACGGAATTTGCAGACGTATTAACAGACCAAATCGGAAAAACAGAAAATGTAGTACATAAGATACTATTAAAGGACAAGAAACCAATAAAACAATACCCGTACCGAATACTGGAAGCAAAAAGGAAAGAAATGAAAAAAGAAGTTGACCGAATGCTCGAGTTAGGGGTGATAGAGCCATCAAATTCAGAATATGCAGCACCAGTCGTATTAGTCCCGAAGAAAGACGGCTCCATTATATTTTGCGTAGACTACAGAAAACTGAATAATATTTCCGAATCAGACGCGTACCCAATACCAAGAATGGATGAAATTCTAGAGTCAGTTGGCTCCGCAAAATTTATATCAATTTTAAACTTGAGAAGGGGATATTGGCAAGTGAAAATAGACCCAGATGATTCAGCCAAAACTGCCTTTATTACTCCATTTGGGTTGTACCAATTTAGGTACATGCCATTCGGACTAAAAGGGGCACCAGCAACATTCCAAAGGCTAGTAGATTATATTTTAAATTCCTTACCATATAGAAGAACCTACTTGGATGACATTATAGTATTTTCAAAGTCGTTCAATGAACATATAACTCATATGGAACAAGTATTGACCAGGCTGATGAGACCAGGATTAACCCTGAATGTGTGTACCATGAGTAAAAGGCGATGTATTTAAAATACCAAAGTTCCTTCTTTTTAAAGATAATTCCGGCTTCCTCTAATTAAGTTAAATCCAGTTTCAAAAATGAAAAGTCCTCAATCAGCAAAGAAAAAAAGTGAAGTCACCCCCAGACTAAGAACGGCACTATCCAAGCTTTAGATTTCGCTAAGAGAGTGAGTAATAAAAAATATGCTAAGTACAATATTTCTAAGGAAGTTTAAACTATAAGAGCCGTGTGAACGCTTGAATCACCAGAAATAATCAAAACAATTTATTGGACGACGGGTTCACATCCTTGGTCCACTCGGGCCAATGGCGAGCCAGTTCTCACGGCACAGGACTGAAAAGCTATGTTTGATAGTGGGGTAGAAGTGCTTTTTAAGATTATTGGTAAATGAGAGAAAGAACCACTCAGACAAAATTCTTATATTCTTCCATCGTTGTCACCGTATTATCATTTGAAGTGACCCATTGCTGTGCACCTAGGTATGTAAGTTCAATAAATCTATTGCCATTTTTATATGTGTTTATTTCATTTTATATGTCTGTATCTAGTCTGATAATAGGTAATTAGTTCGCATGTCTCCAAGGTAAATGCTCCCAGGGAATCAGATCTCCTGATAGCTCGAGAAAGAAGAGGCCACATTTTTTCATCCCTACAAATACCAAAAGTTGTCATCGCCACAGCTTGGAAGAACGTTTCTAACCCCTGTTAGCCTATAAGTATTTGTGTCTCTGAAGTCAGATCTAATCATGCCGTGGAAACAAAGCTCTGAGACGTCAGAATTTCTAGTTCAATAATTCTTAATTCCTCATAACTTTTGATGGATTAAATTAAATGAAATAATTTAAAGATATTCAAAATCAGCATTAAAATACAATTCGAGTAATATGTATATTGGAGAAATTACAGCGTCCGGTTCAAATATAAGAAGTAATAATAGGGAAATAAACCTATGCCATTCATATCTGATTTATTGAGAAAGCCAGGTTTTATTTCTGACTAGTAAGAATACGTTAGATTCAGATACTAAATTCTCTATCGCCACAAAATAAATAAAATTTACATCGCTACAAATGGCGCGGTTGGTAGGATACCCAGAAAATATTCCGTTGGAAACTGAAGAAAATGAAGTTAATGCTATCAATGCTAAAAGCAAACACAAATGTAAGAAAAACAAAGTCAAAGACACAGTAAAAGAAAATAAGATTAACTATTGTCCCTTGTTGTTGGAAAATATAAAAAGAAAGCAAAAAAATGACGAAATGTGTGTAGCACTAATTGATTATTTTGTAATGATGATGCGCTACCGGATAAATTCAAAACTCTTAGAAAAGAGATAGATAATTTTTACTATGATCTGGATGAAGAAATACTGTGTAGAATTGTGACTGCTGAGACAAATAGAAACCAAACCTCGATAATACCTGTGTTACCACAAAACTTAATAGTGCCTGCATTTGAATATTTTCATTCGGATACAGGTGGACATTTAGGGGTAATGAAAACGTTCCATAAATTAAAACAGTATTTTTACGTGCCGTCTGCAATGACAAAACTTAAAGAATTCGTAAGTACATGTGAAGCATGTAACTTAAGAAAAATCCCCCGAGCTTATCCTAACCCTCCAATGGGAAGGATCTCGGTAGCAAAGTACTCCTTCGATATTATCTCATTTGACCTATACGGGACAAGTGGAGGCTTACCTGTTTCTAGCAGAAGCCATACTTGTATTCTTTCGGTTATAGATCATTTTTCCGGATTTACTTTTGCAAAAGCATTAAAAAATCAAGGTGCGTATGCCACAAGTAAGGCGTTAGCAAAATTATTTTTACAATTTGGAATTCCTAATAAAGTTTTGAGTGATAACGGGAGCAATTTTGTTTCGAAAGTAACAAAAGACTTGATGAGTTTTCTTAATATAGAGAAAATGGTGACAGCCCCGTACCACCCACAAGCTAATGGTAAAAAAGAAAACAGGCATAAAATATTTTCGAACGTATTAAGTATTTATACGAAATACAATAGGAGCGACTGGGATAAATTCTTACCTTATTTAACTAACGTAATCAACACTGCTTATTCCGAAACAACCAAAGACAATCCATTTTATTTACTTTTTGGTCGTGATTTTAAAATCCCGTATGATGGGATTATTGAATCTCGGCAGTATTATAACAACTCAGAAGATTATAAACAAGAATTCATAAATAGGATGACGAAAACTTATAAAATAGTTAGGCAAGAGCTGGAAAAATGTAAAATAAACCAAGAGCTTAGAAACCAACCCAAAGTTAAGAGGAATATAAATTTCAAAGTAGGAGACTTCGTTTACCTAAAGAACGAGGCAAAACCGGAAGGAAAAAAACTTTCCAACAAATATTCTGGACCGTATAGAATAGTCAAAAAGTAGGATAACGAATATACTTTTAAAATGGAAAACCCTGATAGTGGAAGAACTTACAAGGCGCATGTTAGCCGAATAAAAAGAGCCAAATTTCCAGAGAGATGGGTATCACATCCCTCTTCTACTGATTCGTCAGATTCGGAAAACGAGCCCCCTAGGTCAAGATTGGCAGAGCTAAAACCCTTTAATTTCAAGCAAGACTATTTCGAGAATGACAGTGATGAATAAAACTTTGAAGAATTTTAAGCAATGAAAAATCTAGTTGTTCCTAAGAAAAAATCCCTAATACCAGGATTTTTTCCTGAAATAAAAACGCCAAAAAGTCCAAAAAGTTATTCATCGGCGAGTGCAGGAGATTTAGATTATACAATATCTCCAAAAACCCAATTTTTCCCCGATAGAATTTCGACCCCATGTCCCCTCAAAAGATTTCCAGACGATATGGTTTCCCCTGCAACACCGATAGAAAGGCCCCTATCTTTACAGGAAGAATTAAACAGAGCTGTAGAAACCCCCGGTATTACTGTAAAGAAAACTCCTTCCAAAGATTTAACTAAAACAAACCTGCGAGAAGCTATGGATTTCATAAATTGTCCCATAAAAACGAGTCAATGTATATTGCCCGGGAATAAAACTCCAAAGGATGACCAGCAAGGTCAATATCATGATATAACTTTGTCCAAGGTCAAACCTAAACAGTGGACTTCATGGAGGGAAACCCTAGTGCAAAAATACCCCATCCCCCTGAGGACATGGCATTCAAACAATGGAGGAACCCCGCCAAAACTCTCGATTCCTCCCAAAAGCTCTCAAGAATCTTTCAAATCTCCCGAGTTGAAAACTCAAGGCGAGGACTTAGAGAATAAACCTTCTACTTCCAGAGGAGTAGAAATTTACGAAGGAAGGGCAGGTGATACCTCAAAAAGTGCCACCTCTAAAAGTTCTAATCCGGATTCGTCGGAAACTAGTTCCGAAGAGTCTGATGGCGAATCAGACCATATAGTAGCTAAAGAAATAGGGAAATCAAGACCGACCTCAGCAGCCGCACACGGGAAACAAACGAGATTAAAAGGGCAAGAATTTTTGAAAAAACAATACAAAAAGTTTGACCTTATTTCGCTAGAAAAACCGAAAAAGAAAAAACCGCAAGAAACAGACGAGAAAATAACGACACAGTCAGGCAGAACGGTTAAAAAACCTGACAAATGGAAATATCCCTAATTAATGTAAAGAAAAATTTCAAATCCCTAATTAAAATCAACTTGTGATCCACCATAATAAATTTAACAGTGTGCAAGTAAAGTTAACCAAGTAAATATTAATGAAAAAAAAAACAAAAAAAAATAATACTAATACGAGTGATGTCAAAACGTCGGCGATCAGGGAGAAAGGCCCAAGGTGGGAAGCTCGTGGT
>JAQQPU010022876.1:0-13665 GCA_029168905.1 Artemia sp. Kazakhstan ARC1039
GAGAGAGAAAGAAAGATACTGCCAGACAGACAGACAGACGGAAACACAAATAAGAAAACATAACTGTTCCTCCAACTTGAATCTGCTTAATGATATCAAATATTTTGGGAATACTTCATCCTATTCAAGGGATAGCTGACACCCTCTTTAAATTTTTACTGATACGTTTGTTGTTCTTGTCTTTATATTATTGCTGCTTCTCCCCACTTCACTATCGACTTCCAACAGTGTAAACAAACCACAGATTTTTGTTAGTGAAGTATGTTTTGTAAAATAAAAAATGAATAAAATGATTTATCCACGCTGTTATCTTTCTAAACTCTTCTTTTTACTCTTATAAATACATTTAAAATTCCGTTTTACATCTACCCAGTGAAGCAAACTGGAATAACAACCATTGAGCTCTCTGTAAAAAGCCCAGACGAGGAAACTATTGGTTTGTTTGATTTGTTATAATCCTAAGCAGTGGCACCATAGTATCTGTATATTATTACGTTTGCATTTATTATGGTCCTAGGTGGTGGCATGCTTGTATCCGTGAAGACATGGATAGACTGCTTGTATCAACGTAGGCATTGGATGACCGCTTGTATCACGTAGGCATGGTGATACCGCTTGTATCATCGTAGGCATGAGGATGACTACTTGTATCAATGTAAGCATGGTATTACTGGCTCTGTCAAATTAGGCATGATGTGGCCACTTGTATCTGTGTAGACATAGATCGACTGCTTTTGTCAACGTAGGCATTCGATGAACGCTTTTATCAACATAGGTATGGTATTACCCCTTGTACCAAAGTAGAAATGAGGATGACCACTTGTATCAAAGTAAGCCAGGTATGGCAGGCTGTGCCAACGTAGGCATGATGTGACCGCTTATATCTGTGTAGACATGGAGAGACTGGTTGCATAAGCTTAGGCATGGAATGACCACTTGTATCTGTGTACACATGGATGGACTGGTTATATCAACGTGGGCATGGAATAACCGCTTGTATTAATGCAGGCATGGTATGAATACTTGTATGAATGTATGGATGACCAAAATGGGTGCCATCAAACGCATTGAGGCTCCCGGGGTAGGTGCCATGAATGTTTGAGAGTCCCTAGGTAAAGCTCCATCGTTGTTATTATGGCCCTTGGCAGGGTGTCATTGGACGTATTATGGTGTTACTAATTATAAATCCTAATAATCATCCTGTCAGTATGTGGTTTCAGCAATGTTTTTCTACGTTGTGAAGGTGCAAATAAAGTGATTGAAGAAGTACTCTACGGACTCATCCTCCTACAAGTTCACCATGATATCGTCGTGACTTTATAAAGTGATATTGCAAGACTTGTTAATAGTGGAAATGGAAGGCAAGTAATACTGATAGTGTTTCTGTAAATTGAGTTTTATAGATAGCTTTGCGTGACTGACTACTGTTTGATGGTTACTATTAAAGGAATTTCATCTTATAAATGTTGGAAAGATACGCTACACTTAATTTTGAATTGAAAATTTTCGCAATGACCTTCTGATTCTACAGGAAAATATGCGAAACCTCAAGATTTTGGAGGCGAATAGTGGTCCAATTTTTCTTAATGCAGAACATGGACTGTCGATAAATTTTTAAATTAGTATCGCAAAAGTTAATATTTTAAAATTAGATAAGTATAGTAGATACACTAAAAAAATCAAAGTAAAAGTGAGTAGGCTGAATCTGGGAGTAACATGAATAATATTGAAACTTCAAGGAAGGTTTATTCTCAACAACATTTTATTTTTATTTCGTAGGCCATGACAATAGATATGAGTCAGTATATTTTACGAGCTATTGAAGATGTGGAAAAAAAGTACTCAGAATATGATGAAACATTCAAGGGGGAGCCGGAGCATCGAGCAATTTTATCAAGAGGCAGAGAAACAATTAATCAGTGTTACAAATTTGGCTTTGAGGTAAGTGTCTTGTGTCTTTTTTTTATTTTTATTACTAACTAGCCAAACATTCTGTTGGAGGACTAGCACAGAGTATCGGTAGCTTTCAAGAGTGAAAACTGGCGCTACTGTTGACAAAAAAGTATCCCAAACGCTATCTGATGCTTGGAGTTTCTTTGCAATATTTGAAAGCTTCGTTATTGTGTTTTTTTGGAAACTGAGCAAAGGCAACCATTATGGTACCAACTTTGTGAATTACACAAATTTTGTCTTATTACTGCTATGAATACACTGCTATGAATGTGTTCTATGAATATGCCAAGAAACCCCTGACACCAGATGGTCCCAGTGAATGTTTTTGTCAAGACTAGCACCTGTGTTTACTCTAATAAGTTAACGAAGCTCTTCGGGCAACACGCATAAGAAAACATATTTCTTGTAATGAACTAAAATCCCCTTTTTATGGACTCTTATTGTATCATAGGCAGCGCAATCGTGCTGCCTAATTAAAGAACGAAGTTGGCACAATGTATTATCTATTTATTTTTTCTTTAGACCAGGGCACTTCGTATCGAAGGATTTGTAGTAGAAACTTGTAAAAGGGTTCATTCGATTGGAAATTGGAATGACTAGTGCCCCTTTTAATAGTCAAAAGTGATTGGAAGGCGACTAACATCCCTTCCACGCCCACTATTTCCCCAAACATATCTAATCAAAATTATTGATGATATGACAGCCCTATGAGGGAAATGGTAGAATAATGTCTTTTGAAAAGAATTGCTTAGAATTAGAGTATGCACAAAATCACGATTAATAATGTGATATCTATTCTAAGTGATGATATGACAGTCCTATGAGGGAATGATAGAATAAAGTTTCTTTAAAAGTAATGCTTAGTATTGGGGTATACATAAAATTGAAATTAATAAAATAATATTTATTCTAAGTGATTATATGAGAGCCCTATGAGGGAAATGTTAGAACTATGATGTTCTTTTTTATGAAAACTAAAACCCAACTTTATTGAAAAGTCAAATATTAATAATAAAACCATATGTATTTTAAACGTGGATATTCTTATTTCTGAAAACTAAAACCCAATTTTATTAAAAAACAAATATTATTAATCAAATCAGATGTATTTTAAACGTGGATATTCTTATTTCCAAAAACTAAAAGCCAGCTTTATTAGAAAATCAAAAACTATTAATAAAATCAGATATATTTTTAACGTGCATGTTCTTTTTTCTAATACAAATCTGTATCAAAAAAAAATCAAAAATTATTAATAAATCAGATTTTCATAAAATGTGGATGTTCTTATTTCCAGAGACTAAAACCCAACTATATTAGAAAATCAAATATTAGTAATAAAATCAGATGCATTTTAAAAGTGGATGTTCTTATTTGTGAAAAATAAAACCCAACTTTATTAAAAAATCAAATATTATTAATAAAATCGGATGTATTTTAAACGTGGATGTTCTTATTTCCGGAAACTAAAACCCAACTTTATTTAAAAATCAATTATTATTAATAAAATATATGCATTTTAAACGTAGGTGCTCATATTTCTGAAAACTAAAACCCAACTTTATTAAAAAAGCATAGGCAAAATCATCAAATCAAAAATAAAATCATAGGCAGCGCAATAGCGCTGCCTAAGTAAAGAGTGATGTTTGCACAATGTATTATTTTTTTGTTTTTTTTCTTTTCTCTTTCTTTTTCCATACCAGGGTACTTCATATCGAAGGAGTTGTGATAGGAACTTTGAAAGGGTTCATTCGATTAGAAATTTAAGTGGCTTTTGCCCTTTTTAATTGTCGAGCGTGATTGGAAGGCAGCTAACACCCCTTCCACGCCCACCATTTCCCCAAACCCATCTATTCAAAATTTTGAGATAGCAAATATGTTCAGCGTAGTTGGTTTCCAGATAGAAAATATGTTTTTGAGGAGGTCACTCCCCCACAGCCCTGAGGGAGATGGTTTTAAGTTATGCCCTGTGGGCATATAAAGACGATGTTAGCACAATGTATTATTTATTTTTTTTTCCTATAGAACAGGGCACTTCGTATCGAAGATGTTGCCGTAGAAACTTCAAAAAGGGCTCATTGTCAATTGGAGTGCCCTTTTTAATAAAAAGTGCCCTTTTTCCGCTTTTTAAGGGCGGGGAAAAAAATTTGCCGAATGATTATAGGCCTATTTCATTGCTGCCAGTTTTATCGACAGTTTTTGAAAAATTAATTATTGGCAGGATGGTTGATTTTCTTGAGAATAAAAAGTATTTTAGTAAAACTCAGTTTGGATTCCGTAAAGCAATATCGACAGATCAAGCTCTTCTTTTTCTCACGACTTTTGTGAACGATGCTCTGGACCAACGGTGGAAAGTTGCATCTATTTTTTTTGGACATTGTGAAAGCCTTTGATGCAGTGGACCATGGAATTCTTCTGCTGAAGCTGAGGAATTATGGTTTTCGAGGTATGTTTTATCGTCTATTGGAATCTTTTCTCCAGGATAGAAAGCAGTTTGTTAGTGCTGGTAAAATTAAATCGCAAGTTAAAAGTGTTGAATTCGGTGTCCCTCAAGGGTCTGTTTTGGGGCCACTACTGTTTCTTATATATATTGATGACCTGTGAAATGCTATCAATGGACTGTCTTTTGATTTAAAATGCCGTGATACTGGAGCATCAAAATCTATTTTGCCTTATTTTGCTGATGACACGCATCTTACTGTTGCTGCAAAAACCGAGGAAATGCTTATACAGAATCTTCAGACTGGCATGTTAAACATTGAGAAATGGATGAGGTTTAACAGACTTCAGCTAAACCATGCAAAATCCCATTTTGTAATGTATGGGAGAAGTAGCAATTACTACCCTTGGATTAAAAAAATACAGTTAGGTGAAAATATTCTGCCTCGGGAAGTTCCGACAAAGTATCTAGGGGTGATTGTTGATGAGTGCCTTAACTTCAAAGAGCACATTTCATGTGTTAGTGGCAAAGTCGCCAGAAATGTTGGGATGATGAGGAAACTGAAGCACTTTTTTCCGAAAGACATTATGAGATTGCTTTATTTTTCTTTTGTTCACCCATACCTTCTATATGGTTGTCTTGTGTGGTCAAGCACGTTTTTAATGCACCTTCGTCCCCTTAGAAGTTTACAAAATAATGCCCTACGTGTTTTAACTGGAGATAATCATAATATGTCTGTTAGACATAGATATAATCAAGTAAATATATTACCGATGGCTGGATTATTCCGTTTTTATAATGCTCTTTTTATGTTTAAATATACACACGCGTTATTACCTGAGTGTTTTAGGGAAATGTTTACAAGTGGTGTTAATTTTCATAATTACTCGACTAGAACATCAACACTAGTTCGGCGACCTCAGGTTATTACAAAGCGATCCGTTTTTTCCATAAGACATGTTGGCCCTCGGGTATGGGAACCATTAACGCAGGCAATTTCAACAATTGATGAGCTAAATGAATTTCGTAGTAAATTAAAAGATCAGTGTTTGTCTACATATGAGTTTTAATCCTTGCTGCTCAATTGATTGTGACACCTTTTTTTTGGGAGGGCGACGAGGAGGTAGAATAGAATGAATGATTTTTAGTTTTGGGTCTTCGGTATCCAATTAGGTCATGAAATTATTAGAAATTAATTTATTTCGTCCCATTTTTATTTATTTTTTTTTCTTATAATCATTCCCGTCCCTTTTGGGGGGGGGGGGGTTTAAGGCTGGCTGGTAGTAATTGTGTATGTAGGGTTTTGTAAAGGGTGATGTGTATCCATACAAGTTTAATAAACTTCGGGTTTTGTTGTTAATGTGTTATAATTTTTTGTAATAAAACATTTTTTTCTCTCTCTCTCTCTCAAATAGTCGAATGTGATTGGAAGGCAACTAACACCCCTTTCACGCCCAGTATTTCCCGAAACAAATCCGATCAAAATTTTAAGACAGCCATTTTGTTCAGCGTAGTTGATTTCCAGATTAAAAATATGTTTTTGAGGAGGTCACTCCCCCAGAGCCCTCAGGGCGAGAGTTTTAAACTTTGCCCTGAGGGCATATAAGAACTATGTTGGAACAATGTATTATATATTATTTTTTTCCTATAGACCAGGGCAATTTCTATCGAAGAAGTTGTCGTAGAAATTTCGGGAAGGGCTCATTCAATTGAAAATTATAATGGCCTGTGCCCTTTTTAATAGTCAAAAGTGAATGGAAGGCAACTAACACCCCTTCCACGTCAATCGTAGTTGATTTCCAGATAGAAATTATGTTTTTGAGAAGGACACTCCCCCACAACCCTCAGTGCAAGAGTCGTGAGTTATGCCCTGGGGGCATATAAGATGTTTACAGAAAGCACTGTCGTAGAAACTTCAAAAAAGGCTCATTCGACTGGAAATTCAAAGGGCTACTGCCCTTTTTAATAGTCGAAAATCATTGGAGGGCAACTAACCCCCTTCTCACGCCCACCAATTTTCCCAAACACATCCAATCAAAATTTTAAGATAACCATTTTGTTCAAAGTAGTTAAAATTTTTGGAAATTAGGATTTTGAGGATGACAACCTTCCCGCCCCCCACACAGCCCTCAGGGCAAGGATTGTAAGTTATGCCCTGAGGGCATATAAGGTTTTTATAGAAAGTGTTGTCGTAGAAACTTCAAAAAGGGCTCGTTCGATTGGAAATTGAAATGACTAGTGTCGTTTTTAATAGTTGAAAGGGATTGGAAGGCAACTAATACCCCTTCCACGCCCACCATCTCCCCAAACACATCCAATCAAAATTTTGAGATGGCCATTTTTTTCCACGCAGTTTAAAGTTCAGAAAATTATACCTTTGAGCAGGACACTCCCCCCAAAGTCTTCAGGGCAAGGGTTATAAGTTATGCCCTGGGGGCATATAAGTTTTTATTGAAATCTTTGTCGTAGAAACTTCAAAAAGGGCTCATTGAATTGTAAATTCAAAGATCTAGTGCCCCTTTTAATAGTCGAAAGTGATTTGAGTTCAACTACCCCCCCCCCCCTCACGCCGACCTTTTCCCCAAACACATCCGATCAGAATTTTTAGATAGTAATTTTGTTCAGCGTAGTTGATTTCCAGAGAGAAATTATGTTTTGAGCAGTACACGCCCCCTAGAGCCCTCAGGGCAAGGATTATAAGTTATGCCCTGGGGGTATATAAATCTTTATTGAAATCTTTGTCATAGCAACTTAAAAAAAGGCTCATTCAAATTGAAATTCAAAGGGGCAGTGCCCATTTTAATAGTCAAAAGTTATTGGAGGGCAACCAACCCCCCTCTGCCACCCTTCTTTTCCCCAAACACATCCAATCAAAAAATTTTAGATAGCCATTTTATTCAACGTAGTTTTAATGTCTGGAAACTAGGTCTTTGAGGGTGACAAGACCCTCACAGCCATCATGGCAATGGTTGTAAGTTATTCCCTGGGGGCATATAAGGTTTTTATAGAACGCGTTGTCGTAGAAACTTCAAAAAGGGCTCATTCGATTGGACATCGAAATGGCTAGTGCCCTTTTTAGTAGTCGAAAATTATTGGAAGGCAACTAACACCCTTTCCACGCCCACCATTTCCCCAACCACTTCCAATCAAAACTTTGAGATAGTCATTTTGTTCCACGCAGTTTAAGGTTCAGGAAATTATACCTTTGATTAGAACACTCCCTTCATAGTCTTCAGGGCAAGGGTTATAAGTTATGCCCTGGGGGCATATAAGTTTTATTGAAATTTTTGTCGTAAAAACTTTGAAAAAGGACTCATTCGATTGGAAATTGAAAGTGCTAGTGCCCTTTTTAAAAGTCTCGAAAGGGATTTAAAGGCAACTAACCCCTTTCTCACGCTCACCTTTTCCCCAAACACATCCAATCAAAATTTTTAGATATCCATTTTATTCAATGTAGTTGAAAATTTTTGAAATTAGGTCTTTAAGTATGACAACCCCTCTCCCCACAGCCCTAAGTGCAAGGGTTGTAAGTTATGCCCTGGGGGCATGTAAGGTTTTTTATAGAAAGCGATGTTTTAATAGTCGAAATTGATTGAAGGGCAACTAGCCCCCTCTAACGCCCACCATTTCCCCAAACACATCCAATCAAAACTGTGAGATACCATTTTGTTCAACAATTTTTTTTTCAGTAAAGTGCAAATTATGTTCAGGCCTTGGGAAGGCACAGGGGTTTTGAGTCCAACTTATGTTAATCTCTGCTCGTTTTGAGTTTTACTCGGTTATTTATTGTAATTTCTGTTCGTTTTGGGTTTCATTTATTTATCGATTTTTATTTGTGGTAGTTTCACGCTTGGTAGATTATTTGATTTTATTTTTGATCATTTTTTGTTTAATGGAGTTCTTTACTTTTCTTTGAAAAACTTATTTTGTTGAAGTTTTTTAATTAATTTCTGTTCGTTTTATATTGACATAGTCTTTTCCGGTAAAAAGAAAATAATACTTTAAAACTTTTTTTTTGAGACTTTATAGTTTGGCTTGCTATTAGTATGCTGGAGAAAAACTTTCAGCAATTATTAACAACATACACACTTTTAAAAATCTGGACACAAATAGTTGTGTTTAATTTAGTTTCATACCTCCTCTAGTTGACCTGAAATGGAAAACTTGGTACCATTCGCAAAAAAAAAATCTGTTTACTTACTTTGATAGCTTGGATACACTTACATTACTTTGACTTGGTTAAATTTTAAGAGCAAAAGTAGTCCCAAAAGTTTGAACATAATACCCTCAGTCGTTCTTGGGATACGGCTGAGATGCCATATTGGGAATAAGTAATAACACTGTGCATTTTGATTTAATATTAAGGCAGCATTTAGTTTTTAAACATAATGGACAAATGGGAGGGTAGGCGTGGAGGGGGATTAGTTTCCCTCCAATCACTTTCGACCATTTAAAGGGCATCAGCCCTTTCTATTTTCAATTGAATGAGCCCTTTTCGAAGTTCCTACGACAATTCGTCCTATACGAAGTGCCCTGGTCTAAACAACAACAACAAAAAATAATACATTATACCCACATCAATCTTTACTATAAAAATGTCAAGCCTTCCAATCACTTTCGACTATTAAAAAGGGCACTAAGCCTTTCGATTTCAAATCGAATGAGCTCTTTTTGAGTTTTTTTCGACAATGCTTTCTATAAACACCTTATATGCCCCCAGGGCATAAATTACAACGCTTACCCTAAGGACTGTTAGGGTGGTTGTCATCCTCTAAAACCTAATTTCCAGAATTTTCACTTACGTTAAACAAATGGCTAACTCAAAATTTTGATTGGAAAAGTGTTTGGGGAAATGGTGGGTGTGAGAGGGGTGTTAGTCGCTTTCCAATCACTTTCAACTATTAAAAAAGGAACTAGCCCATTCAGTTCCCAATCAAATGAGCCCTTTTGAAGTTTATTCGACAACGTTTTCTATAAAAACCTTATATGCCCCCAGGGCATAACTTATAACCCTTGCCCTGAGAACTGGAAGGAGGGGGGGGGGGTTTGTCATCCTCAAAGGCCTAATTTCCGGAACTTTCTACTACGTTGAACAAAAAAGCTATCTGAAAATGTCGATTGGATGTGTTTGGAGGAATGGTGGGCGTGAGAGAGGGGTTAGCTAACCTCCAATAACATTAGACTGTTAAAAAAGACACTAGCCCTGTCAATTCCCAATTGAATGAGCCCCTTTTGAATTTTTTTTACCACAACTATCTATAAAAACCTTATATCCCCCCAGGGCATAA
Source organism: Artemia sp. Kazakhstan ARC1039 (assembly GCA_029168905.1). NCBI lineage: Eukaryota > Metazoa > Arthropoda > Branchiopoda > Anostraca > Artemiidae > Artemia > Artemia sp. Kazakhstan ARC1039. The sequence continues at coordinate 9,682 of JAQQPU010022876.1, forward strand.
CTTACAACCTTTGCCCTGGGGACTCTGGGGGGTTTGTCATCCTTAAATACATAATTTCCAGAACTTTCAACTACTTTGAACAAAATGGATATCTCTAAACTTTTATTGAATGTTATTGGGGAGATAGTGGGCGTAAGAAGGGGTTAATTACTCTCCACTCACTTTCGACTATTAAAAAGAGCAATTTCAATTTCCAATCAAATGTGCCCTTTTTGAAAATTCTTCAACAACTTTCTATTTAAACTTTATATGCCCCCAGGATATAACTTACAACTCTTGCACCGAGGGCTCTGAGGGGATTATCAACCTAAAAGACCTAATTTCCAGGACTTTCAACTACGTTGAACAAAATGGATATCTCAAATTTTTGACTGGATGTGTTTGGGAAAATGGTGGGCGTGAGAGGGGGGTTAGTTGCCCTTCAATCTACTTTCGACTATTAAAAAGGGCACTAGCCCTTTCAATTTTCAATTGAATGAGCCTTTTTGAAATTTCTATAACATCGCTTTCTATAAAAACCTTATACTCCCCAAGGGCATTAGTTACAACCCTTGCCCTGAGGGCTCTTGGGGTGGAGGCATTGTTACTTAAAACCGTTAAAACCCTTACCCTTAGGGTTGTGGGGGACTGTCCTCCTCAAAAATATATTTTCTGTGTGGAAATTAACTACGTTGAACAAAATGGCTATCTCAAAATTTTGATTGGATGTGTTTAGGGAAATGGAGAGCGTGGAAGAGGTGTTAGTTCCCTTCCAATCACTTTCGACTATTAAAAAGGGGACTAGCCACTCCAATTTCCAATAGAATGAGCCCTTTTTGAAGTTTGTAAGACAACTCCCTCGATACGAAGTGCCCTGGTATGGAAAACAAAAAAATAATACATTGTGCCAACATCGTTCTTTACTTAGGCAGCGCGATGGCGCTGCCTGTGATTTCTATTAGTTTTAAGTTTGACTTCATATTTCATTTTGAATTCTGTTTATATTAGGCTTCCTTGTCTTTATCTACGTAATTATTTGCTACCTTTTTATTTGATGTAGCTATTTATTATGATTTTTATTATTTCTGGATTTCGTCTGTTTGTTGAAAGTCATTTCGTTTTTTTAAGTTGAATTAATTAGAAAAACTTTCACAAAATAAGTTTTTCAAAGAAAAGTAAAGAAATCCATTAAACAAAAAAGATTTAAAGTATTATTTTCTTTTTCCCTGAAAAGACTATGTCAATATAAAACAAACAGAAAGTAATTAAAAAAACTTTTTCACAAAATAAGTATTTCAAAGAAAAGTAAAGAACTTCATTAAACAAAAATGAGCAAAAATAAAATCAAATAATCTACCAATCGTGAAACTACCGCAAATCAGCATCGGTAAATAAATGACACCCAAAATGAACAAAAATTACAATAAATAACCGAATCAAACTCAAAACGAGGGGAAATTAACATAAGTTAGGCTCAAAACCCCTATGCCTTCCCAAGGCCAGAAGATAATTTGCACATTGGGAAGGCATAGGGTTTTGAGCCCAACTTATGTTAATTTCTGCTCGTTTTGAGTTTGACTGGGTTATTTATTATAATTTCTGTTCATTTTGGGTGTCATTTATTTATCGATGCTGATTTGTGGTAGTTTTACAATTGGTAGATTATTTGATTTTATTTTTGCTCATTTTTGTTTAATGAAGTTCTTTACTTTTCTTTGAAATACTTATTTTGTGAAAAAGTTTTTCAGGGCGTGAGAGGGGGGTTAATTACTCTCCATTCACTTTCGACTATTAAAAATGGCAATTTCAATTTCCAATCAAATGAGTCCTTTTTGAAATTTCTACGATTCTATATAAATTTTATATGCTCCCAGGGCATAACTTACAACCCTTGCACTGATGGCTCTGATGGGGTTATCATCCTAAAAGAACTAATTTCCAGAACTTTCGACTACGTTGAATAAAATAGATATCTCAAAATTTTGATTTTTTGTGTTTGGAGAAATTGTGGGTGTGAGAGGGGGGTTAGTTGTCCCTCAATCACTTTCGACGATTAAAAAGGCACTAGCCTTTTCAATTTCCAATTGAATGAGCCCTTTTTGAAGTTTCTACAACATCGCTTTCTATAAAAACCTTATATGCCCCAAGGGCATAACTTAAAACCCTTGCCCTGAGGGCTCTTGGGGTGGAGGCGTTGTCACCCTTAAAGACCGAATTTCCAAAACTTTCAACTACGTTGAATAAAATGGCTATTTAAAATTTTTTATTTGATGTGTTTGGGGAAAAGGTGGGCGAGATAGGGGGGTTAGTTGCCCTCAAATCACTTTCGAGACTATTAAAAAGGGCACTAGCCCTTTGAATTTTCAATCGAATAAGCCCTTCTTCAAGTTTCTACGACAAACATTTCAATAAAAACTTATATGCCCCTAGGGCATAACTTATAACCCTTGCCCTGAAGGCTGATGGGGAGGGGGAGTGTTCTAATCAAAGGTCCTGAACTTTACACTACGTGGAAAAAAAATGATTATCTAAAAATTTCGATTGGATGTTTTTGGGGAAATGGTGGGCGTCGAAAGGGTGTTAGTTGCCTTCCAGTAACTTTCGACTATTAAAATGAGTGCTAGCCATTTCAATTGAAGTTTTTATTGAAGTTGAATTGAAGTTAGCCCTCTTTGAAGTTTTTGCGACAACGTGTTCTATAGATACCTTATATGCCCCAAGGGCATAATTTACAACCCTTGCTTTGAGGGCTGAGGGGGGGGGGGGTTATCCTCAAAGACCTAAATTTTCAGAGCTTTCAACTAAGTTGAACGAAATTGTTATCTTAAAATTTTGATTGGATGTGTTTTGGGAAAAGGTGGGCGTGAGAGGGGGTTAGTTGCCCTCCGATTACTTTCGACTATTAAAAAGGGCACTAGCCTTTTGAATTTCCAATAGAATGAGCCGTTTTGAAGTTTCCACGACAACGCTTTCTATAAGAACCTTATATGCCCCTAGAGCATAACTTGCAACCCTTGCCCTGAGGGCTGTGGGGGAGTGTCCTCCTCAAAAATATAATTTCTATCTGAAACTCACTGAACAAAGTGGCTATCTTAAAATTTTGATTGTATGTGTTTGGGGAAAAGGTGGGCGTGAGACGGGGGTTAGTTGCCCTCAAATCACTTTCGACTATTAAAAAGGGCACTATACCTTTGTATTTCCAATCGAATATGTCCTTTTTCAAGTTTCTAGGACAAATATTTCAATAAAAACTTATATATCTCCAGGGCATAACTTATAACCCTTGCCCTGAAGACTGTGAGGAGTGTCCTGCTCAAAGGCATAATTTCCTGAACAAAAAGGGTTCAACAAAAAAGCTATCTCAAAATTTTGATTGGATGAGTTTGGGGAAATAGAGGGCATGGAAGGGGTGTTAGTTGCCTTCTAATTACTTTCGACTATTAAAAAGGGCACTAGCCATTTCAATTTCCAATCGAATGATCCCTTTTTGAAGTTTCTACGACAACGCGCTCTATAAAAACCTTATATGCCTCCAGGGGATAACTTACAACCCTTGCCCAGAGGGCTTTTGGGGGGTTGTCATCCTCAAAGACCTAATTTCCAGAACTTTCAACTACTTTGAACAAAATGGCTACCTTAAAATTTTGATTTTATGTGCTTGGGGAAAAGGTGGGCGTGACAGGGGCCTAGTTGCCCTCCAATCACTATCGACTATTAAAAAGGGCATTAACCCTTTGAAGTTCCAATCAAATGATCCTTTTTAAGTTTCTACAACAACGCCCTCTATAGAAACCTTATATGCCCCCAGGGCATAACCTTTAACATAACCCATATACCTTTGAGCAGGACACTCCCCCCACAGTCTTCAGGGCAAGGGTTATAAGTTATGCCCTGGGGGCATATAAGTTTTTATTGAAATCTTTGTCGTAGAAACTTCAAAAAGGGCTCATTGAATTGGAAATTCAAAGATCTAGTGCCCCTTTTAATAGTCGAAAGTGATTTGAG
>JAQQPU010022877.1:0-13665 GCA_029168905.1 Artemia sp. Kazakhstan ARC1039
AAATTCTCTTTTCCACTTTCCTTAGCACTTCTCAACTAAACTAAAAAATAACAAAATTTGGAAAACTATATCTTCCACTAGGGGACATTTTCCAGGGGAGGGTTATTCCATGGAAGAGCGGGGGGGGGGGGTTATAAACGCCTAGACCTATAGACAGTGACAGGGTGAAGGAAATCCCCATTAACAGACATTAAAAAGGAGAAATAAATCTGGCTTTAAGAGTTTGTGATGTTCGCCTTTCTTTTTTTTTGTGACAACGTAACAGAGATATTTTATTAATCATCTTGAAAGTCATTACATCATGATCCTAAAAAGCAAAAAATTTCAACAAGGTTGAACATTTAAAGATTCTAACTTGTATTTTACCCAATGTAAGTACGATGGTTGAGTTGCACGAGAGTTCATTTTTCACGGTAGTTCAGGGGCATGGTGGTTCGGTTACATGGTGGTTCAGTTGCAAGGTGGTCCAGTTGCACGGTGGTTCAGTTGCACGGGGGAGGGGGTTCAGTTGCACGGGGGTTTAGTTAAATGGGGTTGAATTGCACGGGGGTTGAGTTACACGGGAGCTCAGTTAAATGGGATTCAGTTGCACGAGGGTTCAGTTACACGAGGGTTCAGTTACACATGGTTTCAGTTGCACTAGGGTTCAGCTGCACGGTGGTTCAGTTACACGGTGTTTCAGTTGCACAGTGGTTCAGTTACAGTGGTTCAATTGCTTGGGGCTAAGTTACACGGTGGTTTAGTTGCAATGGAACCATTGTGAACAGAATGGCTATCTCACAATTTTAATCAGATGGATTTGGCGAAAAGAGGGCGTCGTGAAGGGGGTTGGGTCTAGTTGCCCTCCATCACTTTAAAATCTTAAAAGGGTACTAGAACCTCACATTTTCAATCAAATGAGCCTCTTCTAAGGTTAATACGACCACCCCTTCCGTAAAAACCTTATATACTCCTAGGGTATAATTTACAACCCTTGCCCTCAGACTCTGTTGGTTGTGTTAACCCCGCAGGCTGTGTTAACGCCGCACAAAAACTACAAGAACTACTTTCCGAGAAACAAAGACCATCTGAGTTGGTACATCAATTTTACTCCCGAATTAGTAGAAAGGCTCTAGAATATGCAAAAACTGACATGTATAAGGGCAGATGACATAACTATTAGTATTTTCAAAAGTGGTATGCTCCCTTCAATTGGAAGGAAAGTTCATGAACAAACTAAAACAACAGACGACAAAGATGAATTATTAGCGCTGGCAAAGAGATTTGAATCGATTGATTTAATGTATAGGGACTCCTCAGACATGTCTTTGGGAGCAGCAGTGGTTGACTCAGGCGACAAGACCTCCCCTGGAGAACAAAGAGATAACTCCAGAGTAGAATTTCAAAACATAGGAAATTATAAAAATAACCCAAAGAAATGTTTGAACTGTAGAAAGAAAGATATGTCAGGACCAACTAGGGATAATTATTCCAGGTATAAATTTAGTAAAAGAAAAAATGCTCGCATAAAATTCTGGACTTGCAGGGGTCCACATAGACATTCGGAATGTGAAAAACCTCCAACTTGTATCCTCTGTGGTGAAACAGGACACAAAGCAAGATATTGTTTAGCCCCAGCACCTATAAGCCAACCCCAAGAAAATTTTTAGGGCAATTTTTGCCGAAAACACTGCGGCCTTCAAGTGATGGTTAGGGAACCACCGGAAGGCACAGGCACAGATTCCGTAGTTTTGTAGATATAGGTTAACCGTTAGGAGTAGACCTAGAGTGACTAGATGTCACGGACATGTCATGACAGGGAGTCATGTACTTCAGAGGGAGGTTGAGAGGACACCTCTCAAGGATACAAAAATAGGTTGCTGCCACCTCTTAAGGATGCAAGAAAGGGTTGCGTCTACCTCTTAAGGAAACAAAAAAGGTTTGCATCCATAGGGATATGAAAAAGGGTTGTATCCCAACGTACAAAGGCTACATATGCATATACTCACAGAGTATTCATGATCATGAACCTGGATTAGAGTCTCCCAGGCTAAAAATTGAGACAAAGAAAGCTAGCACAGTACTGAAATGGCTTCTAAAGTAAGCAGGATACCGGAAAATTTCCAAGATTTGACATTTTGGGTAGAGCTCAGAACCAAAAATTCCGAATTTAGGAAAGAAAGGAAATCCCATTTTTTTAAGAAAAGGTTAGGAGATCTCCGTTTGGTTCCCGTGAATGGCTTATTGTATACACTGGATGATTCTGACAAGAAAAAAAAGACGTCAATTTAAGATCATTTTATCAAAAAAAACTAGTTAATCGAGTCATCCGTTTCCTGCATTCAAGTCCTTTTTTTCGGGGGGCCAAGATGGGAGCTGTCAAAACCTTAAATAATTTAAGACAATATGGTGTGTTTGTATATATGTACTGCCAGGTTGAAAGGCAGTAAAGAATTATGAACTCTGTTTGAGAAGAGTTAAAGCTAGCGTTAGTTACCCCACTCTTTAGGGATAATATTTTCCCTTATGACCTCTTTCTCATTCGGTCAAGTAATACCACAGGAAAATTGAAACTTTGCGCGAATGGTGACAAATGCACATTGGTAAAAATATAGTAGTAGCACCATCCAAGAAAAATAGATGAGAGTAAACGCATTTCGTTAAACCCGTGCTGCATGTTTATACAAAGGTGACCTTAATGTATATACAGGTAGGTTGGGGGAAAAGGGAACAATATTGTCAGCTTAAGAATTTCCAAACCTTTATGTCCAGATATTTTGAATTAAGTTTCCCTGCTAAAGTTAAAGCTTAATAAAGGTCCAAGGAATACACAGCCCTTTTCAAGAAATAATAAGAGAATCTCTTGGTTTAGGTTAATGAAAATTGAATTAAAATCAAGTACGGTTATTCTTAGCTTAGCTCAAAAATAGTTTGAGCTAAAGGATTTTAATAACACAGAACTCAAGCCTTGACTAGCTGTTCAAGTGTAACCTTTTTAAGTAGAAACATTTGATAGCCTAGAATTAACTTAATCTTTTTCTTTTCGGTAAACATTGGTGGATTGAACAAGTAGATCATTAGACCTTAGACCTAGAAGAGGTTCAGAAATATTCAACATAATCAGAATTAGAATATTTTCCTTTTTATCTTCTTTTGTAATAAAAATCAGTTGTCACTGAATTCTAAGTACCAATTTCTTACCCAACGCCTCAGTTTGTATCACGCTACCAAATTTATTAGCCCTGTTAGTAAGAGGAACCTTACGAATCGTTCCTAAAGTATTTCTGATACGTCCTCTTGAGAACCTGTGTGGACATAGTGTCTTTCGATTTACTTTAATGTAATTTCAATATTTCCGAAAATTTTCGCCTTAATTCCTTTAGATTTAGTAGCAGTAGTAGTAATACCAGCAGTAATAGCTGTAGGAGTAGTAAAAGTAGAAGCAGGAATGAATGACAGTAGTTGCATTAGCTTAATTGGCAGTAGTAATTGTAGAACTAGTAATAATAGTAGCAATGGTAGTAGTATGAGTAAAAGCAGTAGTATTAGGATGCAAATATTGTCTTTTGATTAGTTTAATATCCCACACAACAAGCTCTGTTAGTTCTTAACTTCATACACCAAACTGTTCCTAAAATGTTGCTGATACGCCTTTTGACAACCAGCATACAGATGGAGCGTTGTGATTCAGTTCATTTCCCCCCTTGAAATTCCCTGAAAATTTCAGTTTCAGACGCTTAGGCATAGTTATAATAGTAGTCACAGTAGTAGTATTAGTATGTAGTAGTATTAATAGTAATAGCAGCAGTACTAACGCATTGCTTTTTGATCAGTTGAACATCCGTATCATCAAGTCCTGGAAGTTTCATTTTAATAAAATTAGCCGTTGCTATGACATTGCTGATATGTCCTTTTGATAACCTAAATATTTATATACTTATTGAAATTTCCATCTTTATGCTCTTGGCCTTACAAGTAGTTGTAATAGAAATAGTAGTTGAAGAAGATAATTTCGGAGACCACATTGCCTTTCCATGATGATAATCAAAAGTTTAAATAGGGATAAAATCCTTTTAATAGACAGTGATAAATTTCATAAAAATACTGGTTATTTCGGTCACATATGCAGTGACCGCCATCAGTAGTAAAACTTAAAACATCAGTATTTTTACTACTGATGACGGTCACTGCATATGTGACCGAAATATCTAGTATTTTTGTGAAATTTTATCACTGTTTGTGAAAGTCACTATCTATTAAAAGGATTTTATCCCTATTTGAACTTTTAATTTTGTAGTTGAAGAAGTATTAATAGTAGTAAATGTAGCGGTGGTAGTAGTATTAGCAGTAGCGTGCGCATATTGCCTTTTTGCCAAATGATCTTCCCCCTTCAATTATTCTCTGAAAGTACCAATTTAATACCCAAATCTGTTCTTGAGATACGGTCTTTTGACAATTTGCATGCACATTGTCATGCACATTGTCTACGGTCATTTGGTTTAGTTCAAATTTCCTCTTAGTATTGTAAATGTAGTAGTGTGGTAGTAGTAGTTATAGTGGTAGCATTAGTAGTGGTGGTAGTTGTAGTAGTAGTGGTAGTGTGTAAATATTGTCTTTTTTGTCAATTGATCATCTCCCTTATCCTTTCCTGAAAGTTCCAAATTAATATACTCAGTCATTCCTGATTTACGCCCTTTTGACAACCCGTATGCATATAACATGTTTTGATTTAGTTCAGTACCCCTCTCAACGTTCTCTGAAAGGCTCATCTGAATTTCCGTCGACTTTTATGAAAGTGAAGTTCAAACATGCATACCTTTCTCAATAACATATACTATATGTAAACAATGACCGAAATGTCTAACTTTCAGCCCTTTCCCCGAGGACTGTGGGGAGGTTGACATCCCCAAAGACATAATTGATGGACCTTTCAGCAATGATTGGCATAGGAAAGGGGCTGGCTGCCCTCCATTCACTTTTGAATCTTAGAAAGGGCACAAGAACTTCCAGCTTCCGATCAAATGAGCCCCGTCCAAAGTTTATACGACCACCAGTTTCATAACAACCTTATATGCCAAAGGCACATAACTTACAACCATTGCCCCTGGACTCTTGGGGGTTGTATCCACCCTGGAGGTATTGTCGTATGTTTTTTGACTATTGTGAACGGTAACTGAACCACCGTGTAACTGAACCACAAGCAACAGAATCACTGTAACTGAAACCCTGTATAACCGAACCCCCGTGCAACTAAAACCTCCTGTGATTGAACCACCGAGCAACTGATCCCCGTTTAATTAAACCCTCGTGCAACTAAACCCCCGTGCAATTCAAACCAATTTAACTGAATCCCCGTGTAACTGAACCCTCATGCAACTGAGCCACCGTGCAACCAAAACCACCATGCAACTGAACCACCGTGCAACCATCCTTCAACATGCCCTGAAAATTTAAACTTCATATCCTCAGGTTTACACCCTCAGCTGTTCTCGACACATTGCAGATACGTCGTTTTGTAAAACTTGATGCACATAGTACCTCTTGATTTAATTGAAGATGCTCCTAAAAATTTTCCGAACGATGTGACGGCTGATACCATCAGCCATTGTAAATGTCGCTGGTTTTCCTTTTCACAATCAATGAAGGAAAAAAATGTTTTTGATTGTATTTGGCATTCTTCTTGACATTTCCTTAAGGTTTGACCTTAATGGTCTGTGCTTTTTTTTTATTTACAGGACCAAATATGCCCTCTTTTCTTGATAAAAAAAACACCTTGTATGTTAACAATAGGCAACTGTACCATGGGCTAACATGGAGGCATAGTTATTTTTCCCTTGAACTGTTTTTAATAGCTTTGGTCATCTCAAAATTATCAATCGGATATATTTGGGGAAAAAAGAGAATGGAGGTGGAAGGCCTTCGATCACTTTTGACTCTTAAACAGTGTACTAAAACTTTTGACTTCCAATCAAATGACCATCCTCTCCCCCCCCCCCCCAAAAAAAAAGTTCACACAAAAATATTTTCCATAGAAACCTTATGTGTTAACATTGAGTAACTAGCTTAACTTACTGCCCTTGTTCCAGGAGCTGCTGTTGGTTATTTGCCTGTTGGTGCCTGCTGCTGCTGTTGGTTAAAGCCATGGTTATTTGTCCTTTGACTATTTTGAACAAACAATTTTTTTATAATTTTGGTCGTATGAAATTAAGGGGGGGGGGGAGGAAGAATGGCAGTTAAGAGGGAGAGGCTTATTATCCTCTGATTACCTTAGATTCTTCAAAATTGAACTTGAAATTTTAATATACAATCGAATGTGATTGTGATATTTAGACTACCCCATGCTAGTCTAAATATTTTACTGCTAGGCTAGTACCTTGAAAGCCCAATGGTGGCCAGTCTTTATTGACCAACTGGTCAGTAAGGATAAGAAACAAACTGGCCTGTATTTTCCCGAATTAGGCCTGACTATCTAAATTGGCCTACTAATCGTAACCTTCAATTCCTGCTTCTTTTGAGATTTTATCCCATGCTTTCATTGCAAACACATAATTCTTGCGGTCTTTATCAGCTTTGGAGAATAGTTTTGTATAATTTCTAACAAACAAATCAGTTTCTCAATGCCTATTTTGATATTGTCCAACCTTTTGATTTGATGCGATTTATTGGTCCAGATTATCTGACAAGTTGAGATTCATGAACTTGTACGATATTTTGGAAAATCAAATAGATTTTACCGAAAATTCAACCACAGCTGCGATTATTGCATATCTGCCGGAATAATCCTATTTTCATACGAATAATTGTATATGTGGGAGCCCAAAGTTAGTCTTCTTAACATTAGTTTTAAAACCTATTCTTACACCCTGAACTAAAAAAACTTCCAAATATTCATTTATTTTGCTAGCATTTCCAGCTAGGACGCTCAAATCCTCAGCATAATTGAAGTCTAGGAGATTTTTACTTTCCCATTTTATTCCGTGCTCTCCCATATCCCTTTAACACCAAACTTTTAGCTCTTTAAATCTTTCCTTACCACTAAATGTTGTCAAGTTCTTATCTTTAACCTGGGATAAGTCCGCATTGACCATTTCTTCTCAATTAATTAACAAGCCACTACAATATTTTACTATTATGCCGTCTTGCTGTATCTTCCAGGTCTTCGGCAATTTTATTCATGTCTTCCATTTCACTCCTCCTTTCCTCTTATTGTCATATGATCTATCAGTCAAGTAGTTCTTGTACAAGCCCCATCTGCTATCTTTTAAAAATAAAGCATTTTCACTGATATTCATAGCTGTGTTTCCAACTTTCTTTTCTGAGAAACCACCAGGGACTCCACAGACTATTTCTCCAAATTACTTCATCCATCCTCTACGTTGTCAAATTTTTAACTCTCCAGTTTAGTATTCAAATGTCCTTGGAAATTTTCTCTCAAATTCTCATCCTGGAGTCTACCAACATTATAGCTTCCTGGAAGATAGTTTCCCATCCTAAGTTTCAGCTTTAAATTAACCCTAGACACTGGTAGATGGTGATCTTTACTTTTAACATCAATAGCAGCACTCCTATATACCCTAATATCTGGCATCGATGCTGCCAGTCTTCGGTTTGCAATGACATTATCAATAAGGTTAGCTGTCTTACCATCATTTGAATACCCTGCTAGCTTTTGGGCCATTTTATAACCAAATACTGTATTAGTTATACCTACAAAAATGCGGCAGTCTGAAACCATTAATGTTTTCTTTTGCTACACTAAATTTACTTAGGCTAGGATGCCATCTATTCCTATTTCTACCGACCTGGGCACTAAAATCTCCTTATAAAAATACCATATTTCGACCTGGGACCCTGTCAATTTATTTATATAACCGTAAGTAAAATTCACCTCAGTCACTAGTATCTCAATCAGTTGGTTCTACAAAGACATATACTCCTATCACTGATATGTTGCACTTTTTAGTCGTAAAATGAGCGACTAGTTACTACCTTCCCAACCCTAAACAAGACTTAGGAGTTTACTTATTCATCATGGGCCCTTCTCCTTGCCTTCGTACCCCATCCTTCCTGCCTGAGTGAATAAGTTCTGTATCACCTAATTTCACGTTTCCCACCCCTGAGATATGAGTTTCAGAAAATCCTCATAAACCAAGTACGAAGCGTCCGCATTGGTGAGTCAGAATGTCGATAATATGATTGTTTTTTAGCGTTGTAACATTCGAAGGTATCAATTTCGTATTCTTTAAATCCCCGAAAATGTTATAGCCTCAGGAAAAACAATAGTCTCAGAAACAGTACAGGCCGGGGAATAACTCATTTTGTCAAGTCTAGACGAAATGCTTAAGCCGGCTTAGAACCACATAGCAAGAAACCCCTAGGACCTCCAGTTGAATGGGGACTTTGTGCAATCCTGAGCCCCTCTTGGTTACAACATAATTTTTCACGCTTGGCGATGCTCTTCTATTAAGGAGAGTTAAGATCCCACACAGACAATCTGAAGCCAATCACTTCAGAGTCATCACATATTCATGCCTACAAATATTATGCTACCATTGGCTGTAACCCATAGTAGACAAATTTTTTAGGAAAAGTTTTTTCCAGTTCAGAAAAGCCTGCCAAAACAGACCAAACCCAGAAGAATTATCCATTCATTAGAATTCAGTGCAAATGCAGTGTCGATTTCTCGGCTACAATTTCCTAGAGTGGCATCACTCCTGAAGGTCAACCTGAAGAGCTTTTAACAGTCATAGTTATGGTTTGGACAACTTGTAAAAGGTCCACTGTGGCGCTACTTAAGCAGGATTTCCTTATCGGGGATAAGGGCAAAAATGGGAAATTATGACGAAGCGGGAAACCCAAACCAACTCACAGCACCCGAACAGCTTTGAACCTTTATACCCAGCCTATAATTGTCAAAGTATTCGTCCAGAAACAATATTCTTCAACAAAATTAACCTAAAACTGAAAAAAATTTGTATGCTGTAGATCAGTAAAATTAATTAAGAAACTTAAAAAAAATTCTTCCAAAAATGTTTACAATGATTTTTTGCGTTTTTGATTTTGTCATCAGTTTTTTTGTTTGTTTTTGGCGTATTTAGTGAGCTGTTTTATGAAAAGTTACCTTAAAAATTGATGGTTAATTTCGGCAATCTTGCAGCAATTTTAATAAAGAAGTAGCAGATTTTTAGAAAATGCTTTATTTTGCAGTTTCTACTCTCATATGTATATCTATTCTCAGTCCTGTCTCCTCGTTGTATGAAGACCAAATTGGAAAATCTGACTGGTAAAAATGTTGCTATGATTGTAATAGCCTATTTGTAATGTAGGCCTAGGCTTCTAGATGCTAACTAGACTATTGTTGGTAAAAAATGGATATCCCATGGTAAATTTATGTTGTTGGCTTAGACTAAGACAGAAACCAGATGGGTAAATTTCTACCAAATCATATTATTGACTTACACATAAAGTGAATATACCACTTGATGCCTTTTTATGCTGATTACGAATATAGTAATCATTTCTATTGGAAATGAATTTCAGCCCCCCCCCCTATATATGCCAATTCAGGGTATATATTTCTACAACCTAACCCTGAATTGGCATAGGGTAAAAGACCTCTTTTTGGGAAAGACCACTTTTCTTTGGCATTCCGGAAAAATAGCAATGGGTTTTTGGACCTCCCCTTTTTACTACAACATGAAGCAATATGAGGGCAGTAACAAGAACCCTGCCTTCTTGGTCAAATTTTCACCAATGATTTGTCAGCATAAATTGAAAATGTGGTCTCAGTTTTTAAAAGCAATTGAAAAGAAAAATTATATTTAAATATTTGTGATTTATAGAATAAATATCAAGCAATAAAAGTTATATTTCTAGAATCAGAAGGAAATCAGCTTTCTGTTCATAGGCCTATATGAATAAAAGTGAAACACTAGAAGGATATATACATCAAAATAAGATAATTGGTATTTCCAAAAAGAGGTCCCTGCAGGTAAGTCAGTAAACCAGTAGTTTCAAGTGGTTGATCTTAAATAATCTGAATAATTACCATATTGGTGCATAGCTTAGACTTTTAGCTATTCATTAATATACCCAATCCTTCTCAATTCCTCTGTGGTAACAAGATGTGAGGGTTTTAGTTTTACATAATTTTGCTCAATTGGATCCTGGTTTTTTACCCTATATAGGGGGGGGGGGGCTGAAATTCATTTCCAATAGAAATGATTATGGTAAAGTTCTACCAAATCATATTATTGAGTTAGGAATAAAGTGAATACACCATTTGATGCCTTTTTTTATGCTGATTATGAATATAATAATCATTTCTATCGGAAATGAATTTCAGCCCCCCCTATATATGCCAATTCAGGGTTAGGTTAGGTTGTAGAAATATATACCCTGAATTGGTATATACAGGGGGGGGGGGGCTGAAATTCATTTCCGATAGAAATGAGTACTCTATTTGTAATCAGCATAAAAAAAGGCATCAAGTGGTATATTCACTTTATGCATAAGTCAATAATATGATTTGGTAGAACTTTACCATCAGATGAAAAACTATACCATTTGATTCTCCAGGGATATTTTATGCTCTTTGCAAATATAATGATTTCCTTTGTAAATTTGGTATAGCCTAGCCTATTTATAGACCTATTTGCCTAATTTGCTAGCTTTAAGGTGAACATGTCTCTCAATGTGCATTTTAATGTTCTTACTACTATTATAGTGATTGGCCCATCCAGAATGAAACTGTTAATACTGAGCCAATCAAAAGCAAAAATTCAGTCTGAAAAGTGAGATACTTGTGAATCTAGAAAACAAGGAGACAGGTAGTTTTGAACTGTGTGAATTATTGTAAAAAATTGTTTGTTTTGCTTATAAATTCCTTAAGAATAGGCCTATTTTAAAAAAGAAGAAAAAACAATTGTCACATTTACTTGGCTTCTTTGCCATCTATGTGCTCATAGTAAAACCATGGCACAAGAGGCAGAATGTGGCATAATTCAAGGGTGTGCTTCTTCTCAAGTAGATTCAGCTGCATTTTGTCATTGTATAGGCATAGAACCATGGAGTTCCACTCATCTGTTGTGAAGTTCCACAACATAGAGCTGCACTCAACTGACTCTCCAGGGAAGAGCATGCCATTCCTGGTCAAAGTTAATATGTATTTGATGTTTCCACTATGATAACAAATGCCTTAGGTCTTAAACCTCAGGATTGCTGGCTTTTCTTCTGTGTCTAAAACAAAATTTATGATTAAAGACCTTGCAGTCATATAGTCTGCTTTGCTGGACTCTCTTGATTTGGTTCACAGCCTTGTATAGGAGGTACAACTCCTTCCAGATTTTCCTTTCTATACAGGTGTGCATAAAGTTGCATTCCATCTGCATGTGTTCCACAATCAAACACTTTTGGATAATAATAACTTAATATTTGACAGTAAGCATTGCCAGGGTCATTTATACTGTCAAATATAGTAGAGAGGGTGCAGTTCCAATTTTGGTAACCAACCATCAAAACACAAGATAAGAACCTACTTTCCTATCTGAATCTCTTCTTCTATGAAACCCATAATAGTAACTCTAAAATCAGAGCTAGTTGTTTCACCTTGATTTTAATTCCAGATATAGCAATAGCTGCTTTGTATCCCTAGATCATAGAATGTAAAGTTGTGCATGTTGTGTTTACTCCAGTTGTACATCATTCCTGTACTGCTCTTTGGAAGCTATAGCAAAGTCTGCTGGTCTTGCATATAGACACCAATAACATCACCAGCTGTAGTCTTCTCTACATTCTTTGCATCATGTGCTTTGTTTTTCAATGCAATATGTTCCTTCCATGCTTAGTTGGTAATGTTTCCTTTTTTGTGTGCAACACAAGTATCATAACAATCCTTCTTGGGTGAAAATATCAAGATATTTTTTTGATAAAATGTGTCATCAAATAGCCTTGCACTTAGTGGTTTCTGCTTTTCAGTGATGCAACTTTTCTTGTAGAATGCATAAACCTCTGATTTTGAGTTAAAGCAGGGTTCACTATATAGTTTTGAAGTATTTGCCCTGCAGTAGGGACTGGGCAGTTTTGACAGGCTGTCAAGGAATGCACCAAGGTACTCTTTGTCAGAGCTGCTGAGCTTCTGATTTCCACCATACCTTCCCTGAACTGTCAGATAAAGATGTGGGAATCTGTGGGTACCATGTGCTGCCTGTGCCTTTTTTATCCAGTTGTAGACATGTTTCTCTCCAAGTGAATACATATTTAGAAAAGTTTTCTTACAAAAAAAGAAAGTTGCTCTAGACTGGTCTTTCAAACTTTACTCAAAGGTTAGTTTTCTTCTTGAACTGTCTTCCTGGCTTTGACCTTGTTTTGCACTGCTCACAGCAACAAGGCCAGACACATAAATATTTTGTGGCAGTCATCCAAAATCCATTAAACTACAGTGAAACTTTTCAATTGAGGCACATATTGGCTTCAGTTTAACTCCTTCATGCTTCACCATTTTCTACTTACCACCTGTGATAAAACTCACAATTAAGGCCTTCAATTTATCTATAAACTTGACAATTCAATATTCATTCAACATGAAACTGTAGGTATGATGACTATATACTTAATTTTACCCCATACTTTCAGCTTGAAAAAGGCAAATATTAACATTTAAGAATGTCAGTACTGAATGCTTTTCCTGGTTAATTTGCTACTTTAACAGAGGAGCACTAAACTAAACTAAAGCTACTAACAAAATGTATGCAGAACACCAACCTTCAGGGATTGAATCATGAGCTCCTGCTAGAAAAATGTCAAAGTGATATCATTTAAAAAAGCTGTAGTTCCACATGTAGAATTCTTTTTACCATTCAAAACAACACATCTCCAGATATAAATTTTTAAATCATGTCAAGATGGCTGATTTGGATATGTTGTTCTAATTTTGGTCACTAAGTGACCCTTTAAGTCAAGCTAGAATTTTTCTCATGAGAATGAGTTACACCTTTTTGAACAAAGAATCTGATGGGCCAACTGACTTGTTTTACCAAAAGATGGAGATATAACCTTTTTATACCCAACTACAATTCAGGGTAGGCTATATATTTGACCATGTGGAGGGGGGGGGGTTTAAAGTTAAGGAATGTGAACTATTTCTAGCAGATGCCCAAGTGTGTTTATGAAGCTCTACAAGGTGCTAGTTTGCCCACGCCTAGAGGTTGGAATGTCCCTGGCATTGCCCTATTTCAAGAAGGACAAAGAAATTCTAGAAAGAGTTCAACAAAGAGCAACCAAAATGATCAAATGCCATACAAAGAGTATTTACATCACTTGAAACTTCCTACTCTTGCATACAGGAGGAAACATGGTGACATGATAATGACCCACAGAATTATTTCCAAGAATGTTCTGCCTTGTCTCCTTTCCCCTCCCCCAGAACATTCTGCAACTAGAGTTCATTCCAAAAAGATCTTCAAGCATTGCTCCTTAGTCCAAGAAAGAAGCCATTTTTTCACCCAACAAGTAATAAACTTGTGGAATATACTCACTGAAAATACAGTGGCTGCTGATTCAACAGGTATATTCAAGAAAAATCTTGACAAAGAATGGCTACAGCAAGAGTTCCTGTACAACTGGGAAGCTGCTGAGTCCTCAACTAAAATTTAGCAAACAACCCATTGAAGTCATAACAGAGCATTA
>JAQQPU010022882.1:0-13659 GCA_029168905.1 Artemia sp. Kazakhstan ARC1039
GTAGAATTTATATGATAGGCCAAGAGGATCAAAAAATTCAATATTCTTCGCTGCTTGAAAGATGCATAGCCAATGGCCTGTCTTCAAAGTCGATGGACTGCTATTAACAATGATTGGGGTATTGTTAACACTTGGAATTTTTTCAATGAAGTCCGATGGTATGCCATAGGACTTGTACTGGGACATGTAGGGATCTATATTAAATACGCTGATTATTTCGTTGGTGTTCATGGTGCTAGGCCTAGTAGAACACTGCCGTCGGGTGTGATTTCCCAATAGGTTTCAAATTGACTCAATGATATTACCGTGATACTCTCAGTTAAAGCATCGGCAAATGTGCACTCTAAACGTACATTCCCTGTTCGTACTATGCTCATATCCTGGGTCCCCGACAGGTCCAAAACAATTATACCATGATTTTTTGAAAACGTTGAATTGGTTATTCCATTTTCCAATAGTTGGGAGTCTTGCTCTAGGGATTGTATGGTCAACTCATGCTGAGTTCGATAGGATGTTTTGTCAAATGATAGAGTGTACAGTGGAATACCATTCACTTTGCACACGAGGCTAGATAGACCAAAAAAAATTAAAATCATGGGGGGGGGGGTGCAGTCCAGGATCCAACGGCACTGCCACTCTTCACAAAGGCCAAAGCGAGTTTTGATGGGATTTCTCCATTGATAAATGATGAATCGGTATAACTACGAGACCCGGTGGCAATGTGACGTTGATTGGTGATCGTATAGGGGACAAGAAGTTTAATGTTGTTGCCATTGGCTCTTAGCTTTTCCACTGCCAATGCAACTGAGCTCATAACGTGTTGCTTTCGGACATGAAGAATTGTCGATGTGATAATGATATTTGTATCGGGTGCTGCAGGAAGTGTTTTTCTCAGGATGAAATTCGATGGGTCTAGTTGCAACTTTATGTCACTCTGGACATTGGGGGGTAACCATTGGGATATATTGAATATCTCATGATTTAATTTTCCAACTAAATGATACTCCTGGGTCACTGCAGTAGTCAACCCACCGTCAGTATCAACACCTGATCGATATTCATAGCCCAATGACTGTCCTCTCAACTCCTTATATGCCTTTGGTGTCATCATAATAAACTGTATGTAGCTTGCATAGTTGGATAAATTATTGCTAGTGCTCACCAATGTTCCATTAATAAATATTTGTTTATTATAAATTATTTGTTATTTGTTTGAATATAAATTATTTGTTTGAACAAGTTGTGTAGAATACAGTTTTCGTAGGAGAGACCATCGGCAGCAGTTGGAATTGTATTATCTGACGTTTTCTTCACCGCAAAATTTAAATCAATAAATTTTGATGACAAATCAATGAAATAGTCTTCATTGGAAAATAATTGAAAGTTTATATTTTCCGAGAGGGGTTGCTGGGGGTGAAATTGTTCATAGTAGCCATACTTGACACTGACATCAACATTTTCATCATTGAACCGATTCTTGAAGAACTGATTGATGGATGTGATTCCTTGTGGGGGAGAATTGTCATCTTAAGAGAAAAAATCCTTCTTTGATCTAACAGTCTTTTTCTTTTTCTTCTTATTGGTCTTCGTTGTTTTATTCCTCAAAGTCCTTGTTGATGTCCTTCGCTTCCCACCTGGGTAGGGACTGATGAGTGAATTACCCGCACGCATCCTTTTCAATCCCTTCCCATTTTGCTGAGATTTTAATTGCTCACCAACGGCTCTTGCTGAAGATCTAATATTTTCCTTAACACTCTCATTGAAATTTTTACCCGACCCCCAGTCCTGTAGTGTTGAGGCAGCAAAATTTGATGCAGCAGGTACAAGATATTTTCTGGCAAGGGGTAGTGCAAAACGAAATAGCCTAGCAAACCAGATACCAAGACCATAGCCAGACATTGTAATACGCCCCTTGTAGTAGTCCAATCCATGACCTATTTGACGTGGACTCAGAGAACCAACATAGCAATTGATATCAGGTCAGACAAATGGAATTCTTCTATTGTTCATTTTAGGTGGTGGTGCTGTCGCCGATGAGGGGTCGAAAATGACATGTAATCACGGCTAAACCTTTTTTTATTGCTAGAGGGTCACCCAATTCACTTGTTAGTGTTAACTGTTCCAAATACGAAGTGTTTACAGGAACATACTGAAGATGCTTTAAATTATAGTGATGAACATGCTCATGAGTTGTTTTTCGTTCAAGAAGATCTTAGACAGTTTGGTAATCTCAAATCCACGTCAACCTCTCATTACCTGATCCATCTTGTTGATACCATGGGTAAGTTTTTTGAAAAACCTAACACTTGGCTTAATCTAATTTCTATTGATCTTCAAAAAGCTTTCGATTTGATTAACCACAATTTACTCATAGATAAACTTATAAATGAATTCCAAATTGAAACTTTCCTTGTTAAGCTCGTTGCCTCTTTTCTTTCTAATAGATCTCAAGCAGTTAAATATCTAAATTGTTTCCCAGATCATCTCCCCATATTTAATGGCATTCCTCAGGGGACTATTCTAGGCCCTCTCCTTTTTTCTCTTATGATTAACAGCTATTCATTTCTTTATGACAATAGGTGGAAATTTGTCGATGACTTGACAGTTTTAGAGATATGTCATAAAAACATCTTTAGCAACCCAATGGGCATACTCCAAGATATTGCCTGTGAGGCCTCTTCCCTTGACATGACAGTTAACCCTTCTAAATCCGCAATAGTCTCAGTAAGTTTCCTTAAATCCCCTCCCCTTTTTCTTGCTCCTATTCCACCTGAAACCTCTGTCACATCTCTTAAACTCCCTGGTGTTACAATTTCTTCCAATTTGAAATGGGATGCCCATATAAATAATATCCTACGACAAGCAAACTCCTCGCTTTCCCTCCTTAAACTTTTAAATAAATTCAGTTGCCCCCAATCACATTTACTACAAGTATACATTTCTTTTGTGCGTCCCATATTAGAGTATGCTTGTCCTGTGTGGCACCCTGGCCTCTCAAATGAAGCAACACAAAAAATTGAAAATGTCCAAAAGAGAGCCCTAAGAATTATTTTTAAAGAGGACAAGATACCGTATTTGCATTTGTTAAATATTTCAAACCTAGAGACCCTCGAGAGACGAAGAAATAATTTGTGCCTCCGTTTTGGTAAGTTGGCACTTTTGAACCCCCGTACTGCGAACCTTTTCCCTGAATACCATGTACCTGATAGAAATCGTCCTCCACGAACTGTCTCCCAGCCTATCCCCACCTTATCTCCCATTCTTTGTACTACCTTGCGGTATAAGAAATCTTTTATCCCTTTTTTTACTGATATAATAAATAGTGGTTAATTTGTACATAAATTTTGTTTTTTCTCTTATATAATAAAAGAAACAGCTCGTTTTTTTTATACTCTTTTTTTTGTTCCCTATCCCCTTTTTATGTTGTTTTTTAAACATTTGTTAATGTGTATATTATTTATTTTTTCAGTTTTAGCAGTTTTTATCTTTTTTAACTAGTTGCCATTTTGCAGTTTTTAATATAAGTAACAAAGGAATCATATAGCATTCCGATATTTAATTATTTATTTATTTTTATTTTTTTGCATTGGTTGCCAATTTTTTAGTTGTTGTGCTTTTGTTATGATTTTCTTGCTTGTTTTTTTTATGGACTTCAAAATTCGAATTCGGCCCTTCAGGGCTTGTGATAGTAATTTCTCGAAATAAATATCTTCTTCTTCTCCTGCCCATCACGTCCGCTCCAATAAGTATCGCCTTCCTCCAATTAAACCAGAAAGAGCTAGATTCTCAATCAGATACCAGATTCCTCATATTGTAAATAAACCTAATTTAGTAAAAATTTTCCCAAGTTTCAAGAGCCGATTTTCTTTTAAAAAAATATATTTCAAAAATGGTTCTTTGTCTAGATGTTGGGATTGATGAATAATAGATATTGGTATGAATTGTGTTGTGGTGTTCTCGCACTGGGGTGGCCTCCTCTGTTATCTCCTACCTTGTATTTTTTTTTTTTTGACATCCCGTAATTGTTATTTTGGCAATTTTCTTAAATATGCTTGTTTCGTTGTCATACAATGTAATATTTAAAGATATAACAACAAATCCAGAAGAAATACTCTCATGCAAGCACTAATTATTTTGTAATTTCACATCACTGATATATAGATTGATTTAACCATAAACCTTAGTCCAAATGATACTGCTATGCTTCAAAAAGTATAACCAATGCAGAAAAATGGTTTTGATTAATTTTTCTTCGAAGGTATTTATTTTCTATATTTATATTATATCTATATTTTTCTATATTATTTTCTATATTTAGAACATTTTACAGGACTTATAAAAGGTAGATTCTTCTGAAATAAAAATTTTCGTTTAAATGGGCCGTCCTTTTTTTTTGTTTATTAAAAACTGTGTTTGTTTTTTCTCTCCCCATTAATCCCCATAAACTTTAAATCTCGTTCTGGTGAAATATTAAAAATTCCAAGAAGGTTGTAAGCCACGATAGCAAACATAATTTTGTAAAAAGACATACATTTATTTTTGTCTCCCCAGTATTTCGGCATATTGCTAAAACTGTGGTCAACATTTATAGTTTGAATTTTTATAGCAAACATTTCACAATTAAACAGAACAAGGTAACATATATCTAAGCACAATTATATTATAAGTTTTAAAATTTTAGATTTTTTTAGTGATTATGGAACATCTGCTACTTTACCTGCAGCCACATCTTATAACGCTCCAGCAGCACCTGCATCTTATAGTGCACCTGCTCCAGCTGCTACAACGTATGCTGCTCCTCCTGTTTCATCTTATTCCGCTCCTACGGCACAATCCTATGATGCACCAGCAGCTTCAGCAGCAGCATCTTATTCCACACAATCAGTTTCAGCTGCTACTTCTTATGCTGAGCCAGCCACTGATTCTTATTCTGCTCCTGAAGTTCAGTCTTACTCTGCACCTGCTCCACAGAAGTTTTACTCTGTGCCTGCTCTACAGCAGTCTCACACTGAATTTGCTCCTCACCAGTCTTATTATGCACCTGCTCCACAGCAATACTATTCTGAGAATGCTCCACAGCAATCTTATTCCGCACCTGCAGTCAAACAGTCTTATTCTGCACCTTATCCACAGCAATCCTATTCTGAACCCGCTGCTCAACAATTTTACTCAGCATCTGCAGCATCACCGGCCTATCCGATGCCATTAGCAGCTCCAGCATACTCTGCACCAGCTCCTGTTGCTGCTCCAAATTATTCAGCACCTGCTCCACAACATTCTTATTCTTCATCTGCTCCGCCACCATCTTATTCCACGCATGCTGCTAAGCAATCCTACTCAGCACCTGCAGCAGCTCCATCCTATTCAGCACCGGTAGCTGCTTCAGCTTACTCTGCACCAGCTCCTGTTGCAGCTCCGGTTTATTCAGCAGCTGCTCCACAAAAATCTTATTCTGCACCTATTGCTCAGCAATCTTACTCAACACCCACAGGACCTTCATCCTATTCAGCCCCAGCAGCAACCCCACTATACTCCGCACAAGTTCAGGTAACTGCTCCATCATATTCAGCATCTGCACCAACATATTCAGCACCAGCTCCAACATATCCTGCTCCTGCTGGCCAAAAATCTTACTCAGCACCCGTTGCAGCTTTATTCTATTCAGCACCAGCGGCAGCTCCAGCATACTCTGCGCCAGCTCCTGTTGAAGCTTCAGCTGATTCAGCACCGGCTCCAAAGCAGTCTTATTCTGCATATGCCCCCGAACAATCTTATTCTGCACCTGCTGCTCAACAATCTTATTCAGAACCTGCAGTAGCTCAATCTCATTTTGGTCCAGCATACTCCGCACCAGCTCTAGTCGCTGCTCCATCTTATTCGGCACCTGCTCCAGCTGCTGCACCAGCCTACTCTGCACCTATATCGACATATTCTGCCCCAACTCCAGCATATTCTATACCTGCTCCAGCATATTCTGCACCTGCTCAGTCTTATTCTTCGCATGCTCCAGCCCCAGCTCATCCAACTCCAGCTTATCATGTGCCGGCCCCAGCTTATCATGTTCCAGCCCCAGATTATCATGTTCCAGCCCCAGCTTATCATGCTCCTGCCCCAATACACCCTCCTCCACCTTCATATGGAGTTCCCTCTTCAGGGTAAGTGTCTCATTACTTCCAATTAAATTGATTTCCGTTAGAATACTGCAACAATAAGGTAATTGACAAATTTAGCTGTTTGTATTGCTTCCAAGCTAAAATCTACTATGTACGAGAACTATCAACTAACTCCCTAATAGAAAAGAAACGTCTCAAAATGTCAACTGCAAACTAGATTGTACATTATTCACATTAATAAGTAGATTGACTGGAGTAATTAAATTCGGGGTTTACACAACCTACCTATATTTTTTTTTTCTTTTTTTTTAAAGAGAAGGAAAAATAAATCTTAGTCTTGGCTTTTTTCTGTTATTAACTATCAATCAATTTTATAAGAAAGTGTTTTTAAGAATTCCAAAATACAGCTGAATAATTTTCAGATCTAAAGCCCCAATTTTATAGTTACTTTTGGAAGCGTGGTAAAAGGACACAGTGTGTAATAATACAGCCAGGTAATTCTAGCGATCGTTGAAAACAAATAAGATACAGAGAAATGGTTATAACTACGGAAAGCAATGAGCTCAAAAACAGTCGTTAGTAAATCTCAGCTGGCAGTAAATCTCACAATTCAAATTATCACGCCACTTAAACTTTTCCTGCTAACCTCGACAATGAATGTTTCTTTTTTTTGAAAAAACAGTCATATCTTCTGAAAATCTTCGAATAGAAAATTCAAATGAATTCTAAAGATAACTTTAGATAACATTAGCAATCAATAGTAGCCGTTACAATCTCGAACCATCCTTATCAAAATTCACATTGTTTTGTCGTACAGTGTCAAAACTCAGCGCTTGATTTTTAGAGAAGCGGGGGGGGGGGGTATAAAACAACTTCAGAATCAATGTTAAAAAAATATGTATTTATGAACATGAGAAATTATAAAGGAAACTAAAGGTTTTATCTATGTCCGAGAGGGGTATTTATTTGGGGTGAAAAGACCCTTCCCCCCTCAATTCACTCTCATGGTGTTGTTTGTTGATAAGTATTTCAGCTAATTTTTCATCGTATAAAATTTAAATCCTTATAATCACAAAAAAATTTTCACTACTAATCTTCAGGATGTATTTCAACCGCACACTTTAATTGCTTCCAACAGTTTTCAAACTGACATTAAAAATGTTCAAATGCTCGACAACTTGTTCAGAGAAAACTCTTAGTAAAGATTTTGAACACTCCATAATCTAGTTAATATCAGCTGATGTTTCTGTTGTAATATCAGGTTGTCTTTTTCTTAGGCAGTTAATGATAGTGAAAATAAACAAGCAGAATAAAATAATTTCGGTTGTAGGATACATTCACTTACAGGAAAAGTGGTGACGTATCAATAGTTCGTGGTAACGAACAGTAAGTTAGGAGCGACGCGGCTCAAAAGTAATCAAAACTCTGAAAAATAGAAATTTTGATACCGATAGATATGTCAAAAGATTTGGCTTTTTATTCTGATTCCGAATATATAAGTTTCATTATGTTTAGTGTTACACATCGAACGCTACGAGCCCGATAAAATTTTAAGTTTTAAGGATGCTCCTTACTTTCAGTTGAAAAAACTTGTTTTTTTTTGTATTTAAATATTAGGATAAGACTGATTTTTTTGTAGTTACGCAGCAGAGGGTTTTATAGGGTCCCCACATAGACCATTCAAAAGAGCAGAAAAATCATGCTTAATAGTAGAAGATCTCTTAAATCCTTTCTCAAGCCACGAGTTGTTGTAAATAATGTTTCAATATCTTGCACTTTGAAATCTTACTTAAACGGGCCTAAGTTAAAATTAGTCAATCTTAACTTATACTAAATTTAAACTGTACAGAGAATTTAGCTTCAGTTTAGTACCATACTTCACAATTATCAATTTTGAAAAGATTTAAGTGTGATAACCCTCAGTGGTGATTTTATTTTTGAAAAGAGGTTATATTTTATTCATAGGTTATGAGGTTATCGAGGTTTACTCCAAAATTTACTCTCTTCATCTTTAAAAGATATTTAGTAAGTCTAGGAATGGTTTTGTACAGTCTTTAAACGAGTGCATTAAGTCGATGCTTGTAAAACCAGAACCGTTTCATCTTGTATCTGCATTAATGTTTATTTTTTTCGGTCTTTTATTATGCAGAAATCGGGAAAACGAATTGTATATGTTAGTGGTTAATTACGAAACCAAGAGAAAAAATGTATTGTTGGCTCTAAATTTTAAAGCTTTTACCTTATGATAAAAATCGTCACCCTTAACTTACTATTTTCACTTTTGTATAGTTATGGCACCCCAAAGAAACTTAAGTCTTCATATGGTGTCCCAAAGAATGGATACAAGGCTCCAGAGAAAGGATACGGTGCACCCCAGTCAACATACGGTGCTCCAGTTTCAACATCATATGGTGCACCTCAATTACCCCCCGTTGTTGGATACGGTAGATAAGCAGTCAATGCGGATAAGAAATTTTGTTCTAGGTGCCTTGCCAAACTATTGTGGTTATAAATATGTTTTTTTACTTATAATTAAATCGTTATTTTTGATAATTTTTTTATTTTGATTGATGTTGTTTCCTTTGCACAGAAACTAAGAGGCGAGGGCAGTAATACACAAGCTAGCAAAAGAGCCTGGTGGGATCCATTTCCAAAAAATAGGATGGGAGGATTTTAATTTTTGTCAAAACCTAGAGAGGGTTTGTTGTTGTTTTTAACGTTTTCAATGCAAATACCGGAATTTTATTTTCCAAGAAAATACCAAAAAAGGGAGTTTTTTGTGAAATCTA
Organism: Artemia sp. Kazakhstan ARC1039; assembly: GCA_029168905.1. Lineage (NCBI taxonomy): Eukaryota > Metazoa > Arthropoda > Branchiopoda > Anostraca > Artemiidae > Artemia > Artemia sp. Kazakhstan ARC1039. The sequence goes on from JAQQPU010022882.1 coordinate 8,903, forward strand.
GGAGGGAAAAAAATTTAGGGGGAACATGCCCCAAGTCATTCTTTCCAAATTGACGCTAATGAAAGAGCCTGTTGGACGGCAAGCATGAACAAAACACCGTGGCTTACTTCGAGGACTTTAGAGGATTAAATTACGCATTTTATTGTTCTAAAGGAAAATATTTCACCACTTTTCCCCCAACACAAGATTAGAAATCTTCTTACAGCCCTCTACACCCCGATCCCAACCATAAAAATCTCTTTAATTTTCAGTTCAATAACTCAGCCAAAAATGATGGATCTTTTTGTGCATTGGTACCTCCTCTTACTCCCACTTACCCCCCAAAACAAATTTTCCTAGACGTTTGTGTTGATCCACAAGCCATGACACAAAACAGAATAGACTCAAAAACATACGTATAATATTCCTAGAAATTTAATGAAACCCACTTGTAGTACAATGAAAAATTGCTTCTCTGCTTCAGATACCCGTTGCCTTCCAGATACCCGTCCCAAAAACAATTCTTCCAGAGTTGAGAAGTCTTGCGATTGGCTGGGAGTTACCGACGTATTTAATGACGAAGGTGGATTTGTTCAAGAAAATACCTTTGTTGACCTTAACCCTTGCATGAATGTGCTAATAGTTCAACTTTGGTTTGTAACATTCCGTTTCAGATTGTAATGACAATGTTAGGTGCAGAATTTATTCTTAATGTGGGAAAATCCTATGCTGAACGCTCATGATGGTAACGTAATCAGCAACATCCTGGTCCGACAAAATTTCCAATTATTCCTTTAGTTGATTAAATAAAAAAAAACTTTTAGTTGATTAAATAAATTTTTACCAGAATTGTATGGTCTAGAGGATATATCCGTGGGGAGGAGTGATTTTTCCGTGAGAGTGGGGCCAGATTTCCTGGGATTATTTAAAAAAGATCAGAAATTAAATAAAAAAAAGTTTTTCAACTGAAAGTAAAGAACAACATTGAAACTTAAAACGAATATAAATTCTTACATATACGAGGGGGGTCAACCCTCCTAAACAATCACTCTTTATGCTATTTTTTTTACTCCTTTTAAAACAGCTTGTTATTGCTTTAATTAAATGAACCTTGTGATTCACGAGTCAATTTTGAAGAATTGGGAAAAAATTCAAACTTTAGCGTAAAGAGCGAGGTGTCGAGGAAGGTGCAGCCCCCCTCACGTGCGTAATAATTTATGTTCGTTGATATTGCTCCAAACTTTTAGTTGAAAAACCTTGTTTTTTTATTTAATTAAGATATAGAGAGAATAACCTAGAAGACAAATAGCTTGCTTCATTAAATCCTATACACCTTTGTACTACCCTTGATATGCGTCTACAGATCCTCGCAACTACTCTCACTACCAAATACATCTTAACTATAATAGTGGTATGCTATCTATCTGTACTAGTACGCCCATAAGGGATACGAGGGGGGACTTGCCAACCCCTCGTATCCTTTTAATACGTCCCAATACACCCAAAACATTATATCAGCTTCCGGTGATAAGAGCATTTCCTGGAAACATTGCATGCCAAGTTTGGACAGTCTGTACCATTGCATTACTTTAGTCACAGACGTTTAGTAACCAAAGTCACAGACGGTCCTATTAACTACAATTACAGATGACGACATGATTTCTTTTCCAACGACAATTTTGTAGCATTTAAGCAGTTTTTCCATTAATTTTATGGACTTATATCCGGTGTAGGAATCGGAAGTGAAACCCGAGATTTCCTATGGTAAAATCAGCATCATTCAGGAATGTGCATACCACACTGATTTGAGATCCTTGCAGGATAGACATATTCTTTTGATGGTCAATGAAACCTTTTTCGATCTCCAAAAATTATAATGGCAACCACCGGCCAGGTATACCTTTTGTAATGTAATGGTCCTGAGCATATTAGTTTTCTATCACCGAGCTTGCATAGGAGTTGGGGTTCCCATGTTCCCCTCCAGGGCCCCAATACCCCCTCTCTCTCATTATTTTTTTCAACTTGTAATGTTTTATTCTTTTAGCTTAGAATTTTTTTTTTAATCACAATGCCTCGTACACTAAGAGGTGAAACTGAAACCAGTTTCAGTTTTTCGATATTTTTCATGGGCAAGAGTTGTTTTCTTAATGACTTTCTATTATCATGAGAAAAAAGGAATATTAAATGCCTAGCTGTTTACGCTAAGAGGTGAAATAAACACCAGGGGAGTTTTTTTCAGATTTTTCATAGGTCACAGTTTATTTTTCTTAACGACATTCTAATCCGGGTTGCAGCGGTAGCTAGCAACTTAGTAAAAGATGATCACGTCCAATGTTAAGAAATATAATAACCCATAACTCCTAAAAATAGAGTCAGACCAAAACAAAAAGTACTCCTTTAGAATCGCCTTGTCCGAAACCCCTATATAGGAAATTTTCTATCCCTTGGCTTGAACAGCGAGGGAAATATATTGGCTTGAAAATCAATAAAAGTGGCAGCTACTACAGCATTCTGCCGAAGCGGCATCTTTTTTTTCCACAGATAGCTTGGCACTGAAACATCGTAGAGAGTTCTTCAATGGCTCATTTTAAAGGAAATTAATGGGGTTAAGAACTTTTTTTAATTAAAAATAATTGTTTTTAAAATAGAATCAATTTTTTACGAAAAACTGGATATTTCTTGTTAAATATTGATCAATGACGTCATAATCGTAGGTTGTAGCCAGGTCGTCTCTTACAATTCCAATTACGAAAAAGCCATAGGCTTTTTCCTGTTTGTAATTTTACATCAAACAAAGAACATCTATATTAGACAACAATCAGCTTAAGTTCATCCCATTTTTTGTCTTTCTGTCTTTTTGTCTGAATCATTACAGTAAGGAACTAACTTCATCCCTTAGTAACTAGAATAAGATTACAATTTAACACTCAAACAAGTAATTTGTTTGGTATTCTTTCAGAGTTGGAACTTTTACCTAATAAAACTTTCGACTTTTAGCTTTCTCGGACAATTCCACTCTGTTCAGCTGGCATTACAATTTCTTCACTCCTAATTGCATTGTAAATTGTAGTAAGCATTTCTTGGTCAAAGTTTTCACCACAATTGACACCTCTTAAATTTCATTAACTAAAAAAAAACAAGTTTGTTTTAACTGAAAGTAAGGAGCGACGTTAAACTTAAAACGAACAGAAATTGTTCCGCATATGAAAGGGACTGTCCCCTCCTCAATGCTTCGCTCTTTACGTAAGGTTTTTTATTGTTTTAAAAAATCAAGTTGTGAGACTGAGTAAAACTTTAGCGTATATTTAATTTCTGATCGTTTTTTAAATAATGCTGGGAAATACCCTGGGTCCCTTCCCCCAAGGAAATATCATACATGGAAAGATCCTTCCCCTTAACCCCTACTCTGCCCCCGACCCTCCACTTAAAAAAAAATTCCTCCTGAAAACGCCTGCATACTTCCCAATAACCAATACTATATGTAAACAATGGGCAAAGTTAATAACTTGCAGCCCTTCCCCCGGGAGCTGTGGGGGATTAAGTCATCCTCAAAGACATGTTAATTAGATTTTCTACTATGCTGAACAAAATGGCTATCTCAAAATTTTGAATGGGTGACTTCGGGAAAAAAATGAGCGTGGGAGGGGGCCAAGTTGCCCTCCAATTTTTTTGGTCACTTAAAAAAGGGCACTATAACTTTTAATTTCCGTTCGAATGAGTCCTCTCACAAAATTCTAGGACTACTGGATCGATACGATCACCCCTGGGAAAAAAAAAAAAAACAAAAAACAACAACAAATAAACACGCATCCGTGATCTTTCTTCTGGCAAAAAATACAAAATTCCCGATTTTTTCGGATAGGAGCTTGAAACCTCTACAGTAGGGTTCTATGATACGCTGAATCTGATAATGTGATTTTCATTAAAGTTCTGTGACTATTAAGGGTTGTTTCCCCCCTTTTTCGAAAATAAGGCAAATTTTCTCGGGCTCGTACCTTTTGATGGGTAAGACTAAACTTAATGAAACTTATATATTTGAAATCAGCATAAAAATCTGATTCTTCTAATGTATCTATTCGTATCAAAATTCCGTTTTTTAGAGTTTCGGTTACTATTGAGCCGGGTCGCTCCTTACTTAAAGTTCGTTACCACGAACTGTTTGATATGAAGTCAGTCTCCGTCATGGGGACATTATGTTTCTTAGCAGTCTTATTATGTTGATCTGTGTTCAGCATGATAACTGCGTAGGCTAGAGTAAACACTGCATCACTGCTCGAGAATGGTTCTCCAGTCGACTTATGCCAATGGTCTGCAAATGCTTTAATTAGCTTAAGAATAAGTGGCGCTTCTCCAGGAAGACGGAATTATTCAAGGTATGCTCGCAAAGCTAAATATATACTCTTATTCGAAAAATCGAAAGACTTTACAAAGGCATTAAATATTTCCAAGTTTTCAAGATTGCTCAAATATTCACCAATCATCTTCTTGTCCAGCCGGGAATTATCCCGAAGAAACATAGCGACCTCAGTAGAATCTAATGTGTGTACAATAGCCCTTCTTCTTGCAAAAACTGAATGCCTTTGGTCGGTTTCTCGTTGAATTTTTCAGCACCAGACATTAAAATTAGTTTTTTATGTTTGGCTGCTAGCAGTTGTTCCTGGGTAGGTTCTTGACAAGACGCATCCTTGCTACTTTTAATCAAAGTTTTTTGTCTATTATCTCAGCTTTGGCCTCATTTTCAACCTTGCCGGTGTACATCTTTCGTCACAACCAACCTC
>JAQQPU010022884.1:0-13658 GCA_029168905.1 Artemia sp. Kazakhstan ARC1039
TTTTTTTTTATTCTCTTCCTCATGTATTGTTCTGCATGCAAACAAAAATCAGCTTTCTTATTTTTTTTCCATTAGTGTTTCTCTATTGTCTTGCACAAGAAAGCTGAAAAATCGCATTTCATTGCAAAACCTTCTACTGCTCAGCTCGGTCATCCCTCTTTACAAGTCTTGCATGAGATCCATCGAGAAGAATGGTTGCCCGCTGTATGCTTTGGCTTCAAAAACATTATTGGCACCACCCCAAAAGATCCAGAACAGGTTTAATAGGGCAGGTTCAGTCGTTCCCCTTCACTCTCTCCGGTCGGTTAGTGAGAGGTTTGATGTGGCGTCGATGGCTGTCTTTTACAAGTACATAAATTCATCTACAACTTTCTCGTATTATACCTCCTTTCCCCTCCCATGGTCCAACGAACACGACACACGCGATGGCTTACAGCTCGGTCTAATTATCTTGTGTTTGGCATGCGAAGAACAGAGTATCTGAAGAACAGCTTCATTCGACGGTGCACTTCCATCTGAGATGATTTTCCTGGGGAAGTTATCCCTAAAAGTTTCTCTATTGAGTCTCTCAGAAGGTTCAGCGGTCATCAAAAACCTCGATAGCAGACAAGTGACAAATCAGATATTTAATTATATTTCGTGCTGCGAATTTAGGATTAAAAAATCCTCTCTTTCGCCTAATTTTTCCCCAATTAAAATCTCATGAGAACAGTAGAAATTACAAAATATACAGGACGCATTAGACCTCAAAAAGGTAAGGGGTACCTTTCTAGATTCTAAAATGAAGATTCATTTATTTAGAACACTTAAGATTTGAACACAAAATGTTATCCAAGCTCATCGTGTTTAAGGAGAAATTGTTCCATGATATATTTACAGTATGAAATTGAAACATTTTATGTTTTACCCAAGTATCTACTGCTTTTAAACCCGAATCGTATAACCAGCTGTCATTGAAATTAGCTATGTTTAAACTTGCTACTAAACTAGCAGGATAAAAACACTTATAGAATAACTTAAAAAACTCCACATTTTTCGTAAATTGAAGGGCTGGAAGTTCTATAAATTGGTTTCCAGACTTCCCAAGCTCAGTTGCATGATTTTTTTTTCGGATAATTATCACTTCCTCTTGGATTCGCCTTTTTTCAATCATGCAAGCCTTATCATGCAAATTCTTTTTAATTAGCATCTCGAATCTTATTTAAATATTTGTAAATGGATGAAACAAAGCATTTTATTCATTTATCTTTCCCTGACTCTCAGTTTTAAGTTTCAATGACTTAAGAACGAATGCTGCTCTTTCCCTGGTGGTAATTGTTCTGATAATTAAAATGATAAGTGAAGGTTAACTGAAACCAGAAAATATTCTTACGTCCAACTTTTTTTTTATCTCAAGATTTAAAAAAAAAAAAAACGCTTCGCTATTTTTCTAAATCTAAGAAACTGACGGAGGAAATCCGTGAATTTCTGAGCACCCTTTAAAAAAACAAGATTAAAAACAATATTTTATTTTTCCTCAAGATTTCCAAAACCACATACGGTATAAGCGAGCATGGGCAAAATTTTTTATTTTACTTATATAGGTCTCACAAGGTCTTTATTTCAAAAATTAGAGCTCAATGGTTTCTCATTTCTTACTCATGAACATATGTATAGGGGTAAGGGTAGGAAGTGTCCGACCCGTGCTATTTCTAGTGAAAAAAAAGTTGATAAGTAGCATTTTAAAACATTGATGGAATAAGTAAGAAAGATACCCACTCACAAATATATCAATAACTTACTATGCTTGTACAAAAAAGGATATATCATTGGTGATCAAACAGTTCGTGGTAACGAACTGTAAGTAAGGAGCGACGCGGCTCAATAGAAACCGAAACTCTAAAAAAAGAATTTTTATATCAATAGATATCAAATAGTTCGTGCTAACGAACGAAGTAAGGAGCAACCTGGCTCAATAGTAATCGAAACTGTAAGAAAATTTTTATGCTGATTTCAAATATATAAGTTTCATCAAGTTTAATCTTACCAATCAAAAGTGACGAGCCTGAAAAAAATTTGCCTTATTTTTGGAAAAAGGGGGAAACGTCCCCTAAAAGTGATAGAATCTTAATGAAAATCAAACCATCAGATTCAGCGTAACATAAAACCCTACAGTAGATGTCTCAAAATCCTATCTGTGAAAATGTGGAATTTTGTATTTTTTGCCAGAAGAAAGATCACGGGTGCGTGTTTATTTGTTTGTTTTTTTCCCAGGGGTGATCGTATCGAACCAGTGGTCTTAGAATATCACAAGAGGGCTCATTTGAACGAAAATTAAAAGTTATAGTGTCCTTTTTGAGTGACCTAAAAATTGGAGGGCAACTAACCCCCTCCCACGCCCTTTTTCCCAAAAGTCGTCTGATCAATATTTTGAGATAGCCATTACATTCACTATAATTCAAAAGTTCAATAAGTATGCCTTAGAAGATGACATGGCCCCCTAGAACCACCGGAGGAAGGGCCAAAAGTTATGGAATTTGCCCATTGTTTACATATAGTATTTGTTATAGGGAAGTATACCGACTTTTTTCATGGGGGAAGATTTTCTGGGGATGTATTTTCTAAGGGGAGAATTTCCTATTTGGATGGAAATTCCCGGGGTTGAACTTTCCAAGGAAAATTTTACACACGGGGGATTTCCCAAAATTCGTATACGAAATTAGCTTTGTTTTTCTTACTTTCTCGTTGGCGACCCCATTCTACATGTGAAGATACTCTGGGGAAAAGTTTCGGAGAAAGCTTTCACAGGCATTGAAACTCTCTGGGAATTTTTCTTGGCGGGGGGGATTTCCCGCAGTAAAAATTCCCCATGGAGAAATTATCGCCAGGAGAAACTTCGGGGGGAGATTCAAGAAATATTTTCTACACAAGGGGAATTCCTCCATGATCTTTAAGAGAATCATAAATTAAACACAAACAAGTGTTTCCTCAAATGAAATTATGCTAAGGAGTATTTTTCAGGCGGAATCGTAAGCAAGAAATTTTCTGAGGGAATTCTCAGCAAGGATTAAATTGTCTGGGGGGTAATTTCATGTTTGAAGAATTTTATGTGGGAGGAAATTTCTGTACATGGTTTTTTCGTGGGGGCGTTTACCTTGGAGGGGCGAATTTTCCCAGGGTTATTTTTAAAACGATCAGAAATTAAATTAAAAAAACAAGTTTTTTTCTACTGAAAGTAAGGAGCAACATTAACACTTAAAAGGAAAAGAGACTATTCATTATCTGAGTGGGGCTGACCCTTCCTCAATACTCCACTCTCTATGCTAAAGTTCAACATTGTGTCTCAATTCCTTAAGAACGGTTTCTGAAACAAAAGGGCCTTGTAATTAGAATCAGAACCCTTTTTAAAATTTCTTACAAAAACTTTAGCGTGAAGAGAGAAGTTTTGAGGTGGGGGTAGCCTCCCTCATGCACGGAATAATTTCTGGTCGTTTTTAGTTTTAATGGTGCTCATTAGTTTCAGTAGAAAAAACTTTTTCTTTAAATTTAATCTTTTTCGAATTTAATGCGAACAAGGAAATATTCCCCAAGCACTATAGAGAAAACTAGTGCAAACTACTTATGTTTTTCTTTTTAATTTTGATTTTTTTTTCTTTTGTCTTGGAGTGAGCTTAATTGGAAATGAAGGTAAACATATTAATTGTTTAAAGTGAATAAACAGATTGATCATTTCCTTTGGAACTGAGGACTAAAACGATATTTAAACCTACAAGTATTATGGATGGTAGCAATATTTATCTAGTTTGGAAAGCTAAATTTTCCGAATTAATAAAGCAAATATAATAATATTTGATTTAAAAATTTTCAAGCACACAGGACCATAAAAATAAAATCTGAATGTTTGAATTTTTGAAGTTAAAGTTACACTGCAATATCAGAGGCAATGCTATAGCGTTGCCTATAGTAAAGACCATACGGCTCCAATGTTTTATTATTTATTATTATTAATTAAAAAAAAATTCCGAAAAATCAGTTTTTCAAAGAAAAGTAAAGGCCGTTATAAACTTAAGCTCAGCAGATACAAATACCTGTTAAAATTCAAAATCAAAACTACCAGAAATTACTATTAAAGAATAAATGAAACCCAAAACGAACAAAAATTAAATAAACAACCAAAGCAAAAAAAATACTACAATTAATAATACAAATGGATAAATCAATCTTAAAGCGAGTAATGCTTAGATTGAATATGAAAATCAAGCCTAAAACGAAAAAAAAATATTTTCCTATTCAAGTATAAATGAAACTTAAAACAAACAGAAATTAAATAAACAATCAATGCAAACAAACATACAATAGATGTTAATGTAAATTTGTTAAGGTATCACCTCCTTCTCTTATCGTAAAAGTCTAAAACCTACTGCGCCAATGACGCAGTAGGCCTTAGACTTTTACAGTAAGAGAAGGAGGTGATACCCAAACTCTTGTTTGTAGTGATTGTTATTCGTTTCAAGCTTGATTTGCATATTCAATTTAAGTTTCACTCTTTTTAAGATTTATTTATTCATTTCAATCTAATACAATCTATTTCATTTTCAATCTATTCTTCTTCATTCATTTCCAATCTATTTATTTCATATTCAATCTAAGCATTACTCGCATTAAGATCTATTGATTCATTTATATTATTAATTGTTGCATGTTTTTTGCTAAGGTTGTTTATTTAATTTCTGTTCATTTTGGGTTTCATTCATTCTTTGATAGTAATTTCTGGTGGTTTTGAGTTTGAATTTTAACAGGTGTTTGTATCTGCTGAGCTTAAGTTTTATATGGCCTTTACTTTTCTTTGAAAAACTGATTTTTCGGAATTTTTTTTTTTTAATTAATCTTTGTTCGTGTTGAGACCGCACAAGAACCATATATATCCCCAAAGTATAACTTACAACGCCTTTCCCTGGGCCCTGGGGTGTTGTGTTGACACCGGAGTTTTAATATCTGATGGTTGAACTATTTTATAACAAAATGATCACCTCAAGTTTTTATCGGATGGGTTTATCCATCCGATAAACCCAAAAGTGTGGAGGGCGGGAGGGGCTAGTTGCCCTCCGATCTTTTTCACTCTGAGAAAATAAACTACAATTTTTAATTTCCATTCAAATGAACCCTCTCTGAAGTTTACACGAGCATTCCTATCATAAGAACCACATACCGCCCCAGGACATAGCTTACAATGCCTGTCCCCGGGCCCTGGGGGGATGTGTCGACACCGAAGTTTTTGTTATCTGACCTTTGAACTATTTTGAAATAAATAGCTCTCTCAAAGTTCTTATCGTATGGGTTTGAGGAAAATAGGACGTGGAGAGTGGGGCTAGTTGCCCTCCGATCTGTTTTGACTCTTAAAAAGTGAACGAGAACTTTCAATTTCCAATCATATGAGCACTCTCCGAAGTTTATACGAGCATACCTTCCATAAGAACCATATATACCTGCAGAGCAATACTTACAACGCCTGCCCCGGGCCCTTGGGGGGGGGGTCGACACAGGAGTTTTTCTTATCTGACCTTTGAACTATTTTAAACGAATTGGCCATACGTAAAGGAGTTTTTGTTATATGATCTTTGAACTATTTTAACAAAATGGCTACCTCAAACTTTTTATCAGATGTATTTTGGAAAAAAGAGCTTGGGGAGGCTAGTTGCCCTCCGATATCTTTGAACCTTAAAAAGGGCACTAGAACTCTCGATTTCCAATCGAATGAGCCCCCTTTGAACTTTATACGACGACACCTTCTCTATAAAGTGCCTTTGGGATAAAAAAGATAAATGGAGTGTGGGGGAGGCTAGCTGCCCCCTAATCACTTCTGACTCTTAAAAAGTGGATTTTAACCTTTAATTTCCAATCAAATGAGCTCTCTATGAAGTTTATACGAGCATCCCTTCCATAACAACCATATATGCCCCCAAGGCATAACTTACAACGCCTACTCCCGGGCCCTGGGTGGCTGTTTTGAGACCGGAATTTTTTGTTATCTGAACTTTGAACTATTTTTAACAAAATGTCTATCTCGAAATTTTTACCTGATGCATTTAGGGCGTGGAGGAGGGGGGCTAGTTGCCCTCCGATCTCTTTTGACTCTTAAAAAGTGAACAAGAACTTTCAATTTCCCATCATATGAGCCCTCTCCGAAGTTTATACAAACATCCCTTACGCCCTAAAAACCATATACGCTCCCAGGAAAACACTTACAACGCCTATCCCCCGGACCCTGGGGGGAGTTTTAGTTATCAAATTTTTGAAAGATCTCCAAAAAACTGGCTATTTCAAAATTTTAGCGGATGGGTTTGGGGGAAAAGGGCGGGGTGAGGCTAGTTGCCCTTAACTCTCTTGACTGTTAAAAAGTGAACTAGAACTTTCAATTTCCAATGGAATCAACCCTCAATGAAGTTTATACGAGCATACCTTTCATAAGAACCATACATGCCCTTCGGGCATAACTTAGAACACCTTCCCCTGGGCCCTGGGGGTTGTATTGACTAGGGAATTTTTCTTATCCGACCTTTGAACTATTTTTAAAAAAATTTCTATTTCAAAATTTCCATCAGATGGGTTTGGAAAAAGAAGGCGTGGGGGGGGGGGCTAGCTGCCCTCGGATCTCTTTTGACTATTAAAACGTGAGCTCGAACTTTAAATTTCCAATCCAGTGAGTCCTCCATGGAGTTCATACGAGCATCCCTTTTATAAGAACCATATATGCTCCAGGGCATAACTTACAACGCCTGTCTCCGGGCCCTAGGGGGTGGTGACGACACCTGAATTTTTTATCCGACTTTTTAGCATTTTTAACTTAACGGCTATCTCAAAATTTTTGTTGGATGCATTTGGGGGAAAAAGAGCGCGAAGGGCTAGTTGCCCTCCAATCTCTTTTGACTCTAAAAAACTGAAATAAAACTCTCAATTTTCAATCAAATGAGCCCTCTCTGAAGTTTTTACAATCATCTCTTCAATAAGAACCATACTTTCCCCAAGGGCATAACCTACAACACCTGCCCTCGGGCCCTGGAGGGCTGTGTCGACCTCGGAGTTTTCTTTGTATGGTTTTTGAATTATTTAAAAAAAGGTATTCTCAAAATTCTTATTGGATGGGCTTGAGGAAAAAAGAGCGTGAAGGAGGGGGGCTAGGTGCCCTCCAATCTCATTTGACTCATAAAAAAAGAACTAGAACCTTCAATTTCCAATCAAATGAGTCCTCTTTCAAGTTAATACGAGCATCCCTTCCATAGCCACGATATATGCCCCCAGGGCATAACTTACAACGCCTGCCTTCGGGCCCTGGGAGGGGGGGGTGTCAACACCGGAATTTTTGTTATGTGATCTTTCAACTATTTTTTAACAAAATAGCTGTCTTAAAATTTTGATTGGATCCATTTGGAAAGAAAGGGCTGGGGGGAGCTGGTTACTCTCCAATATCTTTTGACGCTTAAAAAATGAACTATAAATTTCAATTTCCAATCAAATGAGCCCTGTCTGAAGTTTATACGAGCATTCCTTCCATAAGAACCATATATGCTCCCAGGGAATAACTTATAACCCTTGTCCTGAAGCCTGTGGGGGGAGTGTCCTGATCAAACATATAATTTACAAAACTTTCAACTACGTTGAACAAAATGGCTATATCAAAATGTTGATTGGATGTGTTTGTAGAAATGCTGGGCGTGGAAGGGGTGTTAGTTGCCTTCCAATCACTTTCGACTATTGAAAAGGAAACTAGCCATTTAAATTTCCAATCGAATGAGCCCTTTCTGAAGTTTTTACGACAACGCTTTCTATAAAAATCTTATATACCCCAAGGCGTAACTTACAACCCTTGTCCTGAGGGCTGTGGGGGGGGGGTTGTTATCCTCAAAAACCTATTTTCCTGAATTTTCAACTATGTTGAACAAAATGGCTATCCCAAAATTTTGATATAATGTGTTTGGAGAAAAGGTGGGCGTGAGAGGGGGATAAATTCACTCCAATCACTGTCGACTATTGAAAAGGGCACTAGCCCTTTTAATTTGCAATTGAATGTGTCCTTTTTGAAGTTTCTACGACAAAGCTTTCTATAAAAACGTTATATGTCCCCAGGGCATAACTTACAACCCTTGCCCTGAGGGCTGTGGGGGAGTTTCCTCCTCAAAAACATAATTTCTACCTGGAAACCATCTACGCTGGACAAAATGGCAATCTCAAAAATTTTATTCGATGTGTTTGGGGAACAGGTGGGCGTGGAAGTGGTGTTAGTTGCCTTCCAATCATTTTTGATACTTAAAAATGGCACTAGGACTCTCGATTTCCAATCGAATGAGTCCCCTTTGAAGTTTCGACGACGACTTCTTCCATATGAAGTGCTTCTGGGAAAAAAAAATAATAAATAATAAAACATTGGAGCCGTATGGCCTTTACTATATGCAGCGCTATAGCGTTGACACTGATTATTTTTTTCCCCAGAGGCAGTTCGTATGGAAGGGGTCGTCGCATAAACTTCGGCGGGGGCTCATTCCATTGGAAATCGAGAATTCTAATGCCCTTTGTAAGGGTCAAAAGTGACTGGAGGGCAACTAACACCCCTTCCATGCCCACCATTTCCCCAAACATATCCAATCAACATTTTGAGATTGTCATTTTGTTCTACGTAGTGGATTTCCAGATCGAAATTATGTTTTCGAGGAGGATACATCCCCGACAGCCCTCAGGGCAAGGGTTGTAAGTTATGCCCTGGGGCGTATAAGATTTTTATAGAAAGCGTAGTCGTAGAAACTTCAAAAAGGGCTCATTCGATTGGAAATTCAAAGGGCTGGTGCCCTTATTAATTGTCAAAAGTGACTGAAGGGAAACTAACCCCCTATCACGCCCACCTTTTCCCCAAACACATCAAATCAAAATTTTGAGGTAAGCCATTTTGTTCAACGTAGTTGAAAATTTTGGAAATTTAAAGGTCTCTAAAGATGACAAGTCCCCCACAGCCCTCGGGGCAAGGGTTGTAAATTATGCCCTGGGGGCATATAAGGATTTATAGAATGCGTTGTCGTAGAAACTTCAAAAATGATATATTCGATTGGAAATTTAAACGACTAGTGCCCTTTTTAATAGTCGAGAGTTATTGGAAGGCAACTAACACCCCTTCCACGCCCACCATTTCCACAAACGCATCCAATCAAAATTTTGAGATAGCCATTTTTTTTCAACGTAGTTGAAAGTTCTGGAAATTATATCTTTGAGCAGGACACTCCCCCCACAGTCTTCAGGGCAAGGGTTATAAGTTGTGCCCCGGGGGCATATATGGTTCTTATGGAAGGAATGCTCCTATAAACTTCAGAGAGGGCTCATTTGATTGCAAATGGAAAGTTCTAGTTCACTTTTTAAGCGTCAAAAGATATCGGAGGGTAACCAGCCCCCCCCCCCCCCCCTTTTTCCCAAATGCATCCGAGTAAAATTTTGAGATAGTTATTTGGTTAAAAATAGTTCAAAGATCCTATAACAAACACTCCGGTGTCGAGACAGCCCCCCAGGGCCCGGGGGCAGGCTTTGTAAGCTATGTCCTGGGGGAATATATGGTTCTTATGGAAGGGATGCTCGTAAACACTTAGAAGGGGGCTCATTTGGTTGGAAAATGAAAGTTCTAGTTCAGTTTTAAAGAGTCGAAACCCATCCGATAAGAACTTTGAGATAGTTATTTTTTTAAATAGTTCAAAGATCATTTAATGAAAACCCCGGGGGTCGATACAACCCCCAGGGTCCGGAGGCAGGCTTTGTAAGTAATGCTCTGGGACATATATAGTTCTTATGGAAAGGATGCTTGTATAAGCTTCGGAGGGGGTTCGTATGATTAGAAATCGAAAGTTCTCGTTCACTTTTTAAGAGTCAAAAGAGAATGGAGGGCAACTAGTCCTCCCCCCTCTCCATGTCCTATTTTCTTCAAATTCATCCGATAAGAACTTAAAGAGATTGTCTAAAGAGATTGGAGTACAACTAGTTCTTCCCCCTCCCCCACGCTCCTTTTTCCCCAAATGCAACCGATAAAAGTTTGAAACATTAATTTCAAAATTGTTTAAAAGTCAGATAACAAAACTCATGTGTCGACACAACCCCTTAGGGTCCGGGGGCAGGCGTTGTAAGTTATGCCTTGTGGCATATATTGTTCTTATGGAAGCGATGCTCGTATAAACTACAGATAGGGCTCATTTGATTGGAAATTGAAAGTTCGAGCTCACTTTTTAATAGTCAAAAGAGATCGGAGGGCAACTAGGACCCCCCACGCCTTCTTTTTCCAAATACCATTTGATGGAAATTTTGAGATGGACATTTTGTTAAAAATAGTTCAAAGTTCGGTTAAGAAAAACCTCGGTGTCAATACAACCCCCAGGGCCTGGGGGAAGGTGTTCTAAGTTATGCCCTAAAGGCATGTATGGTTCTAATGAAAGGGATGCTCGTATAAACTTTATAGAGGGCTAATTTGATTGTTAGATTATTTATTATTTGAGATAGCCAGTTTTCTTTAATATTGCTCAAAAATTGGATAACAAAACTCCGGTGTCAACACAACACCAAGGGCCCGGGGGGTAGGCATTGCAAGTGTTGTTCTGGGGGCATATATGGTTTTCATGAAAGGGATGCTCGAATAAACTTTAGAGAGGGCTTATTTGATTGGAAACTGAAAGTTCTAGTTCACTTTTTAGGAGTCAAAAGATTTCCGAGGGCAACAAACCCCCCCCACACACCTTTCTTTCCCCAAGCCCATCCGATAAGATTTTTAAAATAGTCATTTTATTAAAAATAGTTCAAAGGTCAAATAAGAAAAACTCCTGTGTCGACGCAACCCCCCAGGGCCCGGAGGTCTGCTTTGTTAGTAGTGCTCTGGGGATATAGTTCTTATGGAAAGAATGCTCGTATAAACTTCGGAGAGGGCTCATTTATTAGAAATTGAAATTTCTTGTTCACTTTTTAAGAGTTGAAAGAGATCGGAGGGCAACTCTTCTCTCCCCCCCCCCCCCCCCCGCCACGCCCTAAATGCATCACATAAAAATTTTGAGATAGAAATTTTGTTACAAACAGTTCAAAGTTCAGATAACAAAAACTCCGGTGTCGACAAAGCCCTCAAGGGCCCGGGGGTAGGCGTTGTAAGCTATGCCCTGGGGGTATATATGGTTGTTATGGAAGGGATACTCGTATAAACTTCATAGAGGGCTCATTTGATTGGAAACTGAAAGTTGTAATTTACTTTTTAAGAGTCAAAAGTGATCGGAGGGCAGCTACCCTCTCCCCGAACTCCATTTATTTTTTCCCAGAGGCACTTCATATAGAAGGGGCGTCGTACAAACTTCAAAGCGGGCTCATTCGATTGGAAATTGAGAGTTGTAGTGCCCTTTTTAAGAGTCAAAAATGATCGGAGGGCAACTAGCCCCCCCCCCTCTCAAACCCTTCCCCAAATATATCTAATAACAAATTTGAGGTAGCCATTTTGTTAAAAACAGTCCAAAGGTCAGATAATAAAAACTCCTGTGTCGAAGCAACCCCTCCAGGGCCCGCGGCAGGCGTTGTAAGTATTGCTCTGTGGGCATATATGGTTCTTATGTAAGGTATGCTCGTATAAACTTCGGAAAGGGCTCATTTGATTGGAAATTGAAAGTTCTAGTTCTCTTTCAAAGAGTCGAAGGATATCTTTTTTCCCCAAACGCATCCGATAAGAACTTTGAGATAGTTATTTTTTTAAATAGTTCAAAGATCATATAATGAAAACCCCGGGGTCGATACGGGTCGATACAACCCCCAGGGTCCGGAGGCAGGGTTTGTAAGTAATGCTCTTGGGCATATATAGTTCTTATGGAAAGGATGCTTGTATAAGCTTTGGAGGGGGTTCGTATGATTAGAAATCGAAAGTTCTCGTTCACTTTTTAAGAGTCAAAAGAGATCGGAGGGCAACTAGTCCTCCCCCCTCTCCACGTCCTATTTTCTTCAAATTCATCCGATAAGAACTTTGTGAGAGCCATCTTTTTAAAATGGCTCAAAGATCATATAACGAAAACTCTGGGGTCCACACAATCCTTCAGGCTCCGGGGTAGGCGTTTCAAGTTATGTCTGGGGGGTATATACAGCTGTTGTGGAAGGAATGCTCGTATAATCTTCAGAGAGGGCTTATTTGAGTGGAAATTGAAAGTTCTAGTTCGGTTTTTAAGATTCAAAAGAGATCAGAGCCCCCCCCCTCCCCGCCCACGCCCCTTTTCTCCCAAATGTATCCGATAAAATTTCTAGATACCTATTTTGTTGAAAATAGTTCAAAGGTCAGATAAAAAAAAACTCCGGTATCAAAACAACCACAAAGGGTCTGGGGGCAGGCGTTGCAAGTTATGCCCTGGGGGCATATACGGTTCTTATGGAAGGGATGCTCGTATAAACTTCAGAGGGCTGGTTTCAATTGAAATTGAAAGTTCTATTTTAATTTTTAGAAGTCAAAACAGATCAGAGGGCCCCTAGCCCCCCACGCCCTTTTTTTCCCAAACCAATCCGATACAAATTTTGAGATAGCCATTTTGTTTAAAATAGTTCAAAGGTCAGATAACAAAAACTGCAGTGTCGACACAAGCATACTGGGACCGGGGGGGGGCAGACATTGTAAGTTGTGTCCTGGGGCCGTATATGACACTTATGAAAGGGATGCTCGTACAGACTTCAGAGAGAGCTAATTTGAATAGAAATTAACAGTTCTAATTCATGTTCTCAGAGTAAAAAAAGATCAGAGGGCAACTAGCCATTTCCACCCTCTTGGCCTTTGGGTTTATCGGATGGTTAAACCCATCCAATAAAAATTTGAGGTGACTATTTTGTTAAAAATAGTTCAAACGTCAGATATTAAAACCCCGGCGTTGACACAACCCCCAGGGCCCAGGGACAGGCGTTGTAAGTTATACTCTGGGGATATGTTTGGTTCTTATAGAAGGGATGCTCGTATAAACTTCAGAGAGGGCTCATTTGATTGAAAATAGAAAGTTCTAGTTCACTTTTAATGAGTCAAAAGATGCCAAAGGGCAATTAGCCTCCTCCACGCCCTTTTTCTTCAAAACCATCCCCAAATGACGCATAACTTTCACAGTGAGAGAAGGAGGCGATACCCAAACTCTGGTTTGTAGTGACTTTCGTTCGTTTCAAGCTTGATTTGCATTGATTTTCAGTTCAAGTTTTACTCGTTTTAAGATTTATTTATTCATTTACATTAATAGGCTATCTATTGTCAGTTTGTTTGCATTGATTGTTTATTTAATTTCTGTTCGTTTGAAGTTTCATTTATGCTTCCATAGCAAAATATTTTTTTCATTTTAAGCTTGATTTTTACATTCAATCTAAGCATTACTCGCTTCAACATCTATTTATTCATTTATATTATTACTTGGTGTATGTTTTTTGCTATTATTCTTTATTTAATTTCTGTTCGTTTTGGGTTTCATTTATTCTTTAATAGTAATTTCTGGTCGTTTTCAGTTTGAATTTTAACAGGCATCTATATCTGCTGAGCTTAAGTTTAAAATGGCCTTTACTTTTCTTTGAAAAACCTATTTTTCGGAAAGTTTTTTTCTAATTCATAAATCTTAAAAGATTTGAAAATATCTTGAATTTAATTTTTGACGAAATAGTCCTCCAGATGTAGT
>JAQQPU010022885.1:0-13657 GCA_029168905.1 Artemia sp. Kazakhstan ARC1039
TTCTAGATGATCTAAATGTCTGATTTTAGAAATGTCTAAACTTGTTGTAAATTTTTGAAATTCTCCCCGTGTAGAGCATATAGATTGATTGATCATAGCAATATGATTTTTTTCTAAAATCCTTTGTATTTCTTTACGGGTCGTAATCCATGAGTCGATCTCATTTGGGTATGTTAGTAACCACATGAGAGGTGCCTGTTCTACAAATAGATTTTGAAGCCTATTTATGATACGGCGGTCTCTATATTGCCCTTCTATAGCATTTGTTCTAGACTGTGCACTCTCCTCTGCTCTTATTTTCTCTTTTTGTGCTTTTCGTAGTGCAATTTCTAACTCTTTGATTTTGTTTTTATTTGAACTCATGATGGTTCTATCTTTATAAACTCTTAATGTGGGAAACATTTTGAACCTTTAAATTGTTTATAGCAACTAGAATGAGTTAGTTTATAAATTGCGTAAGAATTAGCTCAATATCTCGATTTAAATTAACCCTCAAGGCTAGTAGTATGATCAAACTTTTAAAGATGATTAGACTTTGGTACTAGCATTAAAAAAGATTTAAGCAAGCTACAGACGATACGGACACTGGAACTTGTAACAAAGAGAAAGAAAAAGACAAGAAAGAGAGAGTTATAGGAAGGTAAAAGCTGTCTAAACTTCCTTTCAAGTCAAATTATTTAGATTTGTTACTCAAATGAACACTTTTTCAAGCTTTTTTATCACTGCTAGACCTGACGACAACTGCCAAAAAAAACTGAACACACTCTTTCTTGGGAGGAACAGAGGACTAAATTCTACCGAAATTTACAATTTTTATTAATCCTCACCTCCTTAAATGAAAGTTGCACCGAACTTGAATACCGCTGACACCAGTTGTAAGATTGCCCTATTTCTTAGGACTAAAAGTGGTAGCGTAATAAACTGAGACGTTTGGTAAGAATCGGTACTCAAAAATCCAATGACAACTAATATTTATTATTAAATAAAATAATAGGAGAAAACCTTGCAATTCTTATTATTATAAACCCGTCCAATAGATCTCTTCAGGGTTGGCTAATCTTATATTGCGTGTGTGTTCGTTTTCCAGGATATTTCTTCTATAGCCCACGTCTTTCACCAAAAAAAGGGGATTATTTTAGTTTAAGGCTATCGAATACTTATAATCGAAAGAGTTACACTTGAAAAGCTAGGCAAGGCTTGAGTCCTGGGGTATTAAAATCCTTTAGTTCAAATTATTGCTTCTAAAAAGAGCCAAAACTCGGAACAACCACACTTGCAAAGGCTCTCCTAACGTTGACTTCTTTGTTAGGGTTTCCCCCCTTTTTAAACCTTCGGTTATTCGAAGCTTCTTCTACAAGTTTAAGTTTAAGGGAAGAAAATTAATTTTGGCTTATTTTTACCTTTAAAATGCTGTGTTTTGTCTCAATGGTTCAAGCCTTGGCGTAGTGAAATATACTAACCTAACTATAAAACAAATCACCAAATAGAATACAGCCTAGAGTCCTAATTTATTTACGCGGGTATTTTTCGGCCTCTAATCAATTTTAATTAAATTACGCATCCTTTAATTAATCACAAAGGACCTCAGGGTTACCTCAACTGTCAGTATGATTCAAACTCTATTTGAATCAATTGGCACCCTCAAAGGGGAATTTTCGGCCTGATTAAAGCTTAAGTCCAAGTGGCTCAAAGATGTAAATATTAAATTAATTCAAATAGGATCTTGATTCAGCCCAAGTGGCAGAAGTGTCTCAGAACCTACTACTTTATTGAAGTGTTATATTGAAAGGAAATTTATACAGGCTAGTGATAGCTTTTGATCTTAGTTAAAATTAACTTCACTTACTCAGTTCCTAGGTTCCCAGGCAAAACTACCTCGATTTGTCTCTGCTGCGTACATTTTATTATTCAATTTGGCACTTCATTCGCTTAGCGATCTTTACCCCATCCTCTTAGCCAATCACCAACCTTTTTGTTGAAAAGAAGTTTTTTTTTCAGTATTTTAAGGCCTTGATTCTAAAGCTTGAAATGCTGTAACACTTTAAGACATTCCTCTTTGTTTTATACAAAACTGGTCTAAATTGGGTATTCAACTATTTATTATGGGTTCAAAATGTCGTTTTATGCTTAAACAAAGAAATGTCTTTTCAAGATTTATGATTGGGTTATACAAAGCGAAGTTATTTTCAAATTTAAGCTAATTTGAAATAGTCACTTTATTTCTGATCTATTGGAGCAAAGGGGATTTCAACTCTTACTGAAATAGAGTTACCAAAATTACAGAAAAATAAGGCCTTCTTACAGCTTCAGTAGCAGTAATAGCATTAGTAGTAGTAGCAGCTGTCGCAGCAATTGCAGTGGTAGCAGTACTACCATTTGTAGTAGTGGTAGTATGTATATAGTATCTTCTGATTAGTTCAACATCCCCTCTTAACGCAATCTAAAGGTTTCAACTTGAAACCCTAAGTTGCTCCTGGTATGTGGCTTGTTCAACCTCTCGACAACATTTATGCATAGCTTCAGTAGTAGTAGTAGTAGTAGGAGGAGCAGTACTAGTCATAGTAGTTGCAGTTGTAGCGGTAGTCACAGCAGCAACTAAGTTGGCCTCAATTACCTCCTTTATAGTAGAAAAAGCTTGTTGGCGTTGCTCACGGGCACTTAGATAGCAGTTCCTCTTTTTAAGAAAGGTGATAAGAAGCTACATGAAAAATTTAGTTCTATCTTTATCGGGAATGTTGTAACTAAATCATTTTTTAAGGTTTTATAGTTTCGGCTAAGAGTTTGGTTAGAAAATAAGGAAATACTTAGCTTGGTAAAAGTAGGATTCACAGCGACGTTTCGCAGTGTTGATCATATTGTTATTTTGAACACATTGAGAAGGATATATGCTAGGGGATATATTAGGATATAAGAGGGGGAAGAACGGTCGCCCACTGAAGCATTTTTAGTCCTGAAGAGTGATTTGACTCGGTAAATAGGAATTTTGCAATTAAAATTGGTCAGAAATATGCTTGCCATCTTGTTTTGTAGCGATAATAGCAGATATGTATCGGAAGGTGAAATTTGTTGTGAATCTTATGGGAAAAGGCTCTAGGCTGGTTACGTCTTGTGTGGGAGTGAAAAAATAACATTATCTCTTAAGCTCTCTCCCTGTTCATTAATGATTCAGAAGATACTGTTACTACTACTTCTACTACTAACAACTCACTGGAACACCAAGCCACCTGAGGGCAATACAGCTTCGCACGCTCCTCTTCCATCCGAATCTTTTCAAAACCTCCCTTTGTACACCCTCCCAGGAAGACCCCATTTCTCTTAACTCTTTCCTTACGACATCATCCCACCCCAACTGGGGATAACATGCTTTCTGGTTGGTCCTAGACGGTTGGCTAAAAAGGACAATATATGGAAATCATTCATATTTCATCCTTAGAACGTGCCCTTGCTATCCCAAGCTTTTTGTCACTATAGCCCTAGAAATTGTGATTGAACCACATTTTCGTATAGCCTATTGTTTTAGATACGGTCAGTCAGTCGAGTACCAAAAACAATCCCTAGGCAATTTCTTTGGAAAACGTCTAGAAAATCTTTTTCCGTTTTTTGGAGCGCCTATGCTTTAGAACTATACTTGACCACTGTCATCACTGTAGCTTCCAAAATTATAATCTTAGTTCGCCGACTTTTCTTCCAAACTTTTTTCAACTGTAAGAAAATACCCAGGGCCTTGGCTATTCCACTTTTGACTTCTTCACTGTACCCACCAACTTTACTAATAATACTACCTAGGTCAGTGAAACTGTCCTCTTGATCGATCTTTTCGTTATTCAGCATTACCTTTTCATCTCCACTTATTCCTAGCCTCAGCGACTTAACATTAATTTTCAAGCAAATTCTTGCATCCTGAACAAGCAAAACCTCTTAAATTCATTTATTTTGCCAAAACTTTCATCTAAGATACTTCAGCCATTAGCATAATCTAAGGTAAGCCTTGGCACTGTCTCTGTTTTTCAGAAAAACAGAAACGGAAAAAAATAAACAGGTGAAAAAAACAAAACAGAACAGAAACGGGTCCGTCAAAAACAGGACACCTGTTTCTGCTTACTGCTCTGTTTTTTGGAAAAACAGAAAACAGCTGTTTTTATAAAAAAAATAACAGCTGTTTTTGGTTTTCGCTTATCATTCTTTTTCTTAGGATGTCGCACCCTGTCATCTAGACTGGGCAAGATTATACACTGCAATTCCCAAGCAAGCGCAAAGAAACCGCCTTGAAACCATCCCAAATATACTAATCCATCTTTTTGTAATCGACTTCATGCACATGCGATATGATACGACCCCGACTGCACATGTGATTCGAAAACTTATTAGAGTACCTGAGCACTGCAAGATTTCGTTCTTGCCACCTCAAGATTTTGAACAACGGAGTATAAAATAAAAGGAACAAACTTTTCTTTCAAATACAAAAGCACAGCAATTTCGAATAAAATGGAAAACGAACTCCACTAATGATTAACAACTAACTTCCATTCTACACTATGATCAGTAAATTTTTTATCCATCCTGTATTGAGGTTCAAACTTCTTCCTAATTAACAAGTTGAAACTTTGCACTTGTCACTTAGAAACATTCTTTTTCAAGGGTTCTGTGAGTTGTACTCGTACATTGCTTGCGAACGAAGTGGCAAACCATACTAAATGCCTGTTCACTGGGTAAACTCACGGCAAGAACGAAGAGATGATCGAGAGAATATTCTGTGAGCTCCGGGATGTGATTCTGAATTTAAAAGTCAAATGGATCACTTAAATTAAATAACAAAAGTCTGGTAAGTGGCATAGCGGAAATTTAAAAAGAACACTTTAAACTGGCACTATTGATCTCAGTTTTACAACAAAGAGCACTAACTATCAATGAAACTTTTCGAAAGCGCCCTAAATCGTCCCTCTATGACCATCCAGTGACCTGCGGGCGTTTGAGGGAAATAAAGAAGAAGCAGAAAATAAAGATAAGGGATATACATCAGTGCTAGCCATGCTAAAAATATGATCTTCTTTGGTTTTTAGAGTGGGGGACGGTATTCCTACGGATAAATGTTTAAGACCGTGGCAGTTTCGATGGTGTACTTTTTATTTCGAACCAACACTATTTTAGAGAGAAAGTTTAACGCGGTAAATAGTTAGCTTTCCTGAATCATGTACTCTTTGCTTGATGTTGTCTGGATAGATGTACTGGTAATTTTAGCTGTCTCTTCAAAAGAGCTCAAACAACTCTGAAGAATTAACCATTCCTGCTCGGACAGTTCCGGTTCTCTGGCCTTAATATCTCAAACATTAAGGTCATAAAATTTCTGAAGGGCAGACTTTCTCTAGATGGAGGAACTAATCTGGGTTTGTGTGCTGTTCCAGTGAAACTTCATGTCATGAAGTATATGACCACTGAGCCCTATGTCTTTGCAAAGACCTTCAAATATGTCATGATGGACATTCAATTTTTTCAATAACTTCAGGGTTTGCGCAGCTTCTGCAGCTCAATATTTATTGACACTAACACTATGTCTCTAGTGCTGCCTCCAGAATCAGAGGTAGTTTCAGCCCCATAGTCAGACCCACTTTCTTCATCCGACTCGTCAGGATCTTCAATTTCAGGTGTGGTGTTAGCAATATCGAGTATCGAGTAGGTCATCTTCGGCTGCATCAATCTCTTGCTCTCTACTAGAGTCCTCACTGTCATCAGATCCAGATTCAACTACTTGCTTTGCGTCCGTTTGTCCCCAGAACCTGAGAGCATTGGTTACACAAAGATGAAGGCAATGACCAGGGTATGTAGACTTTTAAATCCATCCAAGTTAGCAAGCTTTAACAACATTTGAACCAGATTCAGATACTACACAAAAAACTTTGTCTTCAATTGCATATTTTTTCAGAGCCACTCTGATAGCTGCGAGTATATTTTCAACTGTGTGTCTAAGTTTTAAGCACTTGAAGTGTAATACACAACTCTGGACGGCCTATTATCCACTCATTTGCTTCAGATACACAGTTACTGCAAGGTAACCCTCTCCTGCATATGACCAGCAGTCAAAGGTCAACGAGACTATT
This sequence comes from Artemia sp. Kazakhstan ARC1039, assembly GCA_029168905.1. Classification (NCBI taxonomy): domain Eukaryota; kingdom Metazoa; phylum Arthropoda; class Branchiopoda; order Anostraca; family Artemiidae; genus Artemia; species Artemia sp. Kazakhstan ARC1039. The sequence goes on from JAQQPU010022885.1 coordinate 6,096, forward strand.
ATGGCCTCTCTAATCTGTTTTAAGCTTCATAAATTTCTTTTTCTGTGCTTGAAAGACGTGTCTCTTGGTTGTACGAGCAGATGGGGGGGGGGGGAAAGACCACCGGTGAAAGTTTTAACAAGTCCACTTATACCATCGTTGTCGAATACAGACAGAAAAACCTTATCTGCAAGTACAGCTCTGACACACTGCTTTATCAACTTCACCTGATTAGAATGGCTGCGTAGCATCATAGAGCGAACATGTCTAGTTCCTTTCCTTAAGATATTGCCAGAACTTCTTTGGATCTAGTGTCGTACTTGCAACTTCTTATTTTCCAGACAGCAAACCCTTTTCTGTATGACAAGCGAAAACTTTTGGATTCCTCCCTAAATTATTAGTTTTTTGGGGTGTTGGCAATGGAAAAACAGATACTTTCACCTGTATTTTGTCAACATTCTCAAGAAGATTGATGGAAGTGGGTGTTTTTTTGAGTGATTGATGCATGAGCAGGTACGAATGGAAGATAGAAGATCGATTTTGAAATAGCTTTTGTGTTTTCAAGGCTTTTTTTTAGCAGAAATATTCCAATAATAGTGTTGAAATTGAAAAAAAAGCACCTAAATTGATCGATCCTTTGTCACTTATAAATACCTAGTTTTCAAAATCAGTTCTGATGTAGTTTTCAAAGTGAGAACATCTCAAATAATCAATTCTTGACGACCTGGCCTAGTTTGCTGGATTGAGTTAATTGTGTTATTACGACTGAATTCTGGGTTATGATTGCGAACTTGTTTTGGTACATATGTATTATAAATAACACACCGCTATACACAAAAGAAGTCAAGTTTGGTTAATGCTAATCAAATAAAATAGGATGAATATTTAATAGTTTAGAAACAAATTTGGGCTATATATTTGCACATTAGGGGTTGGGGGGGGGGGGGGGGGGTAAAGTATAGAATATATTGAATACGTAACCTAACCTAGGTACCTCCCCCCCCTAAACCCTAAAAAACAACAGTTTAAATATTGTAAACGCAATAAGCAATCGCACTTTGCAATCCATATATTTATTGCGAATACCCGTTTGACGGGTTTCCATTTATATTCCTTGTACAGTCTATAGCGCTGTGTTATTTATAATGCATAAGTACCCTCGTTTTAGCCGGATATCTGGCGTAAGCAATGGAGAATAATATTTTTATATCGCCTTTGTTGAACTTTTTTCGTTAATGAACAAACTTGATAAAGATAAGACTATAAAACGTGCAACAAAGTTTTGTAGTAAAGATTCCCTCAGGGAAACGATGGAATTATGCAAAATATGTATTTCGGTCGGATATCGCAGAGGAACGTAGAGGAACCCACCCAGCAATTGCCTTTTTCAATGACATTTTGGATTTTCGATTGCACTTTCGGAAACGATGGATTTGTGCATAATATGTATTTCGGTAAGATATCGCAGAGAAACGTAGAGGAATCCACCCAGCGATTGCGTATTTCAATGACATTTTTGATTTGCTGGAGAACTGAATGAGAGCCACTGAAGACCTTGCCAAAATTTGCCATTCTTGATCTATCGGACGTGCCATTAATACCTAACGAGCCAAATACTATTATAGCATATCGTCTGAACGATACTTTTGGAACGCTGAAATTTCTTTGGGAAAAGCAAGAAACATCATGCACTATCCCTCCTGTTCCTTTCCCAGTTCAGTGGCATTCCGCTCCTCCAATTATGCCTATCTTTGTCCCGGGGGTGTCTATGTTGCGTAAAATTACGATACCATATCATCTTCTTTGTTCTTCGCGTCGTGGGGACCCCCTGGATGTTGAATGCTACCTTGCAGAAATATCACATTCTCTAAAGGTAGCCACAAATGTTGCCGTCCCTACTGTATCAGTAAAACCTAGCAGGCGTAAAAGGGGATGGTCTGATTTTCCTGAGGTAAAGGAAGCTAAACTCCGTCATCATTTTTGGTATAGAAAATGGAAGGATTGCAATAGACCCCGTTCAGGTATAGTTTTCGGTTTAGTTAAATGGACGAACCAGAATTTCCAGAAAGTTGTGAAAAATTGGAAAAAATGCCAATTTGAAAACTTATCACAGTCAATACACGATAATCCACAGGTTAAAAGACGTTAAGACGTTACTGACGTTATGACGTTACGTTTTGGAAAGACGTTACTAAACTTACGCGTTCCACTTGAACCCTGACAAATCAGATTACCAACAATAAATGGCACACTCATTTCTCATCAATATATGCTTGCAATCCACCACCAATTGACACAGATGCCCATGGAATATTGCAGAAACAAATTTTCAAAGCTGAATCCCCAAAAAAGTAACATCACTATTACACCTTCAATGCTATTAACTCACATTCGTCTTCTTCAAATATGCAAAGCCCCTGGTGCAGATGGTCTGCAAGTAGAGCATTTGAAGTACGGCACACATGTACTGTTCGAACACTTACCTCTATTATTTCAGATAATCTTGTCCCAACAGTATGTCCCTAAGACACTATGTGAAGAGCTAGTTACATGTGTGCCCAAAAAGAATAAGGACCCCGCGCTGTGCAATGCATATAGACCTATAACCATATGCTCTGTACTCAGCAAGTTACTTAAAAAGTAATGTGTCCGTTTCTGTGTGAAAAGTAGTATTTTGAGGATCATCAATTTGGTTTCAGACAAGGCTTAGGAGTCCAAAATGCACATTCTGTGTTCTTGTCTATAATTAATTAAATAAAAAACTTCCCGAAAAATAAGTTTTTTAAAGAAAAGTAAAGGCCATTTTAAACTTAAGCTCAGCATATACAAGTACATTTTAAAATTCAAACTCAAAACGACCAGAAATTACTATTAAAGAATAAATGAAACCCAAAACGAACAGAAATTAAATAAACAATCATAGCAAAAACACACAACAAGTAATAATATAAATGAATAAATAGATCTTTAAGCGAGTAATGCTTTGATTGAATATGAAAATCAAGCTTAAAACGAAAAAAAAAATATTTTCCTATGGAAGTATAAACAGAACTTAAAACGAACAGAAATTAAATAAACAATTAATGCAAACAAGCATACAATATATATTAATGTAAATTAATAAATAAATCTTAAAACGAGCGAAACTTAAATTGAATATGCAAATCAAGGTTGAAACGAACAAAAATCACTACAAACAAGAGTTTGGGTATGACCTCCTTCTGTCACTGTAAAAGTCTAAGACCTACTGCGTCATTGTCTCTTTACTGAAAACTAGTGTTATGCCAAATATTTTCTTTTGTACTTAATATTGAAAATAAACATTAAAATTATAGTAACATTTTGAACTGATGAGCTTTCAGCAATTAATATCATTATACATCAAATATTCAGTTTAATTTATAAGCTCTTTTTAAAGTTGTTAAAGACGAATATAGTTTCACTACAAACAAGTGTTTGGATACTGCCTCCTTTCCACACTGTAAATAAAAAACAAAAGCCTACTGCGTCATTGGCGCTTAACTGAAAACGAATTATATTACAAATATTTTCTTTTCCAGTTCTTAGAGCATTGAAAATAAAAATACAATTAAAGTGAAATAAATTCTTGAACTGATGGATCTTTCAACAATTAATATCATTATACATCAAATATTCAATTTGATGTTGTTTACACTTTCCAAGACTGTTCAAGACGCATATAGTTTTCAGTAAAGCGCCAATGACGCAGTAGGCTTTACACTTTTACAGTGAGAGAAGGAGGTCATACCCAAACTCTTGTTTGTAGTGATTTTTGTTCGTTTCAAGCTTGATTTGCATATTCAATTTAATTTTCACTCGTTTTAAGATTAATTTATTAATTTACATTAATATCTATTGTATATTTGTTTGCATTGATTGTTTATTTAATTTCTGTTCGTTTTAGTTTCATTTATACTTCAATAGGAAAATATTTTTTTCGTTTTAAGCTTGATTTTCATATTCAATCTAAGCATTACTCGCTTTAAGATCTATTATTCATTTATATTATGACCTGTTGTATGTTTTTGCTATGATTGTTTATTTAATTTCTGTTCTTTTTGTGTTTCATTTATTCTTTAATAGTAATTTCTGGTCGTTTTCAGTTTGAAATTTAAAAGGTACTTGTATCTGCTGAGCTTAAGCTTAAATTGGCCTTTAATTTTCTTTGAAAAAGTTATTTTTTGGAAAGTTTTTTTTAATTAGTTTTTCTTCTTTTTTTATTGCAAAATATTTCAAGTTTTTAAAAACTCCTTATTTCAAAATCAAACTTAAAAAAAAATCAAATATTCATCAAAGTATCAAAACTGGAATCAAAGTAACAATGTCAAAGTGAAAAAATGGGTGTGTCAACCTCGGAGTTTTTTATTATCTGATGTTTGAACTATTTTGAACAAAATCGCTTTCTCAAAATATTTATCGGATGGGTATGGGAAAAAGGAAGTGTGGGGACTAATTAAGCTTCGGTCTCTTTTGACTCTTTAAAAGTGAACTAGAGCTTTCTATTTTCAATCAAATTAGCCCTCTCTGAAGTTTATACGACTATCCCGTCTATAAGAACCATATATATCCCCAGAGTATAACTTACAACGCCTGTCCCTGGGCCCTGGGGGGTTTTGTAGACCCTGGAGTTTTAATATCTGATGGTTGAACTATTTTGAACAAAATGGTCACCTTAAATTTTTATCGGATGGGTTTATCCATCCGATACAACCAAAGGCGTGCAGGGCGGGAGGGGCTAGTTGCCCTCCGATCTTTTTTCACTCTGAGAAAATGAACTTCAACTTTTAATTTCCATTCAAATGAACCCTCTCTGAAGATTATGCGAGCATCTCTTTCATAAGAACCACATACGGGCCCAGGACATAGCTTACAATGCCTGCCCCCCGGGCCCTGGGGGGATATGTCGACACCGGAGTTTTTATTATCTGACCTTTGAACTATTTTGAAAATATGGCTCTCTCAAAGTTGTTATCGGATGGGTTTGAGGAAAAAAGGGCGTGGAGAGGGGGTCTATTTGCCCTCCGATCTCTTTTGACTCTTAAAAAGTGAATGAGAATTTTCGATTTCCAATCATATAATCCCTCCGAAGTTTTTATGAGCATACCTTCCGTAAGAACCATATACAACCCCAGAGTAATACTTACAACGTCTTCCCCGGGCCCTGGGGGGGTTGTGTCGACACAGGAGTTTTTCTTATCTGACCTTTGAACTATTTTAACGAAATGGCCATACGTAAAGAAGGTTTTGTTATATGATTTTTGAACTATTTTTAACAAAATGGCTACCTCAAATTTTTATCAGATGTATTTGGGGAAAAAGGGCTTGGGGGCAGTTGCCCTCCGATCACTTTTGAATCTTCAAAAGGGCACTAGAACTTTCGATTTCCAATCGAATGAGCCCCCTTTGAAGTTTATACGACGACCCCTTCTATGTGAAGTGCCTCTGGGAAAAAATAAATGGAGTATGGGGGGAGGCTAGCTGCCCTCCAATCACTTTTGACTCTTACCACTGTGAAAATGAATTACTACTTTCAATTTCGAATCAAATGAGCCCTATAGGAAGTTTATATAAGCATCACTTCCATAACAAGAGTAGGGAAGGGGTCACTATTTCAGAGGAGGCACCTCTGCTGCCATCTATAACAAGTCTAACTGTACAAGATCACGTGTCTCTTTCTAGGCCAATCAGAGACCTACAATCCCTGTACGTACAAGACCACGCCACTTTCTAGACCAATCAGAGATTTTTCTAAGCCTTTTGAATACGAACGGGAAGTGATGCAACAGACTAGATTTCTGGGAAATTGATTTGCATAATCGACAATGATGAAAATCTGACGAGGAATTCTAATGTACCATGAGGGGAATTAAAAAACTAAAGGCTTCTCTACTTTAGCGTCACAGATAAATTATGGAATTAATATTCTTTCGAAACCTTTGTAATGCATCTTAGCTCTTGAATTCATCTCTTGAATAACCTAAATTTAAGATGTTTCTAAGGGCAACAGATACAGAGGGGAATGATTATGGCTTCATTTAGGGGAAAGAGATGAAACATTTAGTTTGCAGTGTATATGCAATATGTAATTTAAAATTCTTTAGGCATAGAGATAAATTAAGGAATTATTATTTCAAAACCTTAATAGTATAACTAGGAAACCTTAGATAATTTTCAGAAATTCTAACGAGATATAAGACAGATTGAATATAGATAATACACAAGTTTCAATTTTCATTATACAGGCTCCATTAAGAGTTATAAATGTGTAAGGAAAAAGTTATCAGAACGTGTTTCTTGACGGTGTTCTGTATAATACACAAGTAGCATTTGAAGTGTTGTAAAGTCCCCTACCCCAGCCTCAAAGGCCTCCTCCCAACTCTTCGACCCCTCCCCCCATTTCTTATACTTTTTTATTGATTTTTTTTATTTTTTAACATGCTTTTTTTTCAGCTTTTTTTACATCTCTTTGAATGACATGAAACATACTTAAAATATACAAAATTCACATTTAATTCAGACAGACAAGCCGAGAATGACATGCATTGGAATTGGCAAATACTCACCCAGGCACACAGGCAAAAAGAGTGAGGAGAAAAAAACAAATACAAATAATATATTCAGACACACGAACTGAGCAAGACATGCATTGGAATAAGCAAACACCCACCCAGACATTCAGGCAAAAAGAGTGAGAGAGACAAAAACACATGAAAATACGTAGATTCAGATATACAAACCGAGAAAGACATGCATTGGAATAAGAAAACACCCGCCCAGACACACAGGCAAAATGAGTGAGAGAGACAAAAACAAATACAAATACGTAGATTCAGACACACAAACCGAGAAAGACATGCATTGGAATAAGCAAACACCCACCCAAACATACAGGCAAAAAGAGTGAGAGAGACAAAAACACATACAAATACATAGATTCAGACACATAAACCGAGGAAGACATGCATTGGAATAAGCAAACACCCGCCCAAACACACAGGCAAAAATAGTGAGAGAGACAAAAACACATACAAATACATAGATTCAGACACAAAAACCGAGAAAGACATGCATTGGAATAAGCAAACACCCGCCCAGACACACAGACAAAAGAGTGAGAGAGACAAAAAAACATACAAATTCCTAGATTCAGACACACAAACCGAGAAAGACAGGGATTGGAATAAGCAAACACCCGCCCAGACACACAGGAAAAAAGAGTGAGAGAGACAAAAACACATACAAATACGTAGATTCAGACGCACAAACCGAGAAAGAAATGCATTGGAATAAGCAAACACCCGCCCAGACACACACACACAAAAAGAGTGAGAGAGACAAAAAAACATACAAATGCGTAGATTCAGACACACAAACCGAGAAAGACATGCATTGGAGTAAGCAAACACCCGCCCAGACACACAGGCAAAAAGAGTGAGAGAGACCAAAACACATACAAATTCGTAGATTTAGAAAGATAAACCGAGAAAGACATGGATTGGAATAAGCAAACATCCACCCAGACACACAGACAAAAAGAGTGAGAGAGACAAAAACACATACCA